>JAODAL010055374.1:0-24004 GCA_025379985.1 Phyllomedusa bahiana
CGCAACGTGCGCCGGGACAGATCAGGGAACAAGTGCAAGAGGGTCCCCTCAAACTCTATCCGCTGCATCAATCGGGCCTTGCGCATAAGTTCCTCTTTAATCGTAAAGTGGTGAATCCTGCAAATAACATCCCTAGGGCGGGTTGGGTCAGTGCTCTGCGGACGTAGTGCTCTGTGAGCTCTGTCGAACTCCAGAAAGGTTTCTTCAGGACGCCCAAGAATGAAGTTGAACAGCCTAGTTAAGGTGGGGGTGAGTTCGCCCTGTTTGACAGATTCCGGCAATCCCCCGCAGCCTGACATTGTTGCGTCGGCTGCGGTTTTCCAGGTCATCCATATGCGAGGCAAGTTGAAGGTGATGTGCAGACTGTCCCGATATTGAAGATTGGAGAGAGGATATAAGAGCGGTTGTTGATTCTTGAGCTTTTTCAAGCTGATGAACTCGAACTTGTAGGTCTGCCACATTGGATTGGACCGGGCGTAGCTCCTGCCTCCAGGATTGTTTCATCTCTCGTGCCAATGACTGCAGGTCTTGTTTAGACGGCAAAAAAGACAGAAGGGCGCGCAACTCAGGGTGGGCATCCAGAGCAAGCGCAGCATCTTCAGGCGGTAAAAGACCTGGTGACTGGGTCTGGGGCAGATCCGAGAGACCCCGACGAGGGGACTGTTGTGGCTTGGGTTCAGCGCCCTGGCGGCGGGGGCTGTTTCCCCAAGTGGAAGAGCTAGGGCTGGACGCCCATGTCGCCTGGGACTGCGTTGGACTGTTGGCGCGGTTATAGGGGTCTCCTGGGGGGCCCGACTGGGTCAGAGAGGCAGGAGGGCCCGTATAAACAAGGGCCAGAGGCGTAGAATGCAATCCCGCACCTCCTCCCCCCCGAGCCCCGCCACCTCCCCAAGCCACGTCAGGTATCCCACCAGGACCCACATCCATGAGACTCTCCTGTGAGGGGGGGCTGGAGATGGCAACCGTGGAGTCCATGATAGCTGACACTGGGCTCTCCTGACCTGTGTAGGCTGTGGTTTCCTTCTGTGAGCGAGAGACTGCCGCTTTAGCCTCCCCAGCTCCTTCATGCAGCGTATGAGCAATATGAGAGTCCCCCTGAAATGGCGCCCGTTCCTCTGGGTCAGTAGTTAGGGAGCATCGACGGCTTGTGGGCTTTTCCTGGGGGCCATGGAAGTCCAAAGCAGTCCCCCCTGAATGATGGTGCCCTGCGCCTCCACCGGAATGCTCTAGGGTCCCAGCACTGTTACCCGCATCCTGCGGGCCCTCAGCAGCCCAATTATGCGAGGTACTCAGTGGAGAGTGAGTCCCCGGTCCACCCCGCAGGGCGGCAGGGCACAGTGGAGGGGATGGGAGGGCCTTGCCTTGTGCCTCCGGTCTGTTCCCCGCTGAGTCGCACGGTCCTCTGGGATCGCCAGGTTTCTCCGCGCCCGTGGGAAGGCCGCCTCCCCCGCCGCACTGACCTGGTGGATGCGTGGCCTCGGGAGTGATCCGCATCGCGGACCGTGCGGCTCCGCTGGTGTTCGGCGC
Source organism: Phyllomedusa bahiana (assembly GCA_025379985.1). Lineage (NCBI taxonomy): Eukaryota > Metazoa > Chordata > Amphibia > Anura > Hylidae > Phyllomedusa > Phyllomedusa bahiana. The sequence goes on from JAODAL010055374.1 coordinate 1,528, forward strand.
CAAAGATCGATTGGTCCGGTCCCTGCTTGCAGGCCCGACAGCTCCAGCTTCCCCAGCGCTCCGGTCTCCTCCAGGTGAGTGGCGTCCGCGCCCCGGGCTGCTTGCAAGGGAAGTCCTTCCCCGAGGTGCTGCCGGGGATTGGAGCTGAGCGGCTCGACGTGTTCTCCTAGCCGGGTCCCAAGATGGCGCCGACTGCTCCGTTGCGCGGGAAGGGGACTCGTCCTCCCGCAAGTGCTGTAGCGGAGCAAAATAGTTAGCTATGGATAGCCCCGCCGGGTCCTGGGACGATCCAGGCATAGAGGGTGTCTTCCTATTACGGTTTTTGCCCATTTTGAAGGACCTATAAAGGCATGTAATGAGGGTCTCTGGAGGAGCTCCTGTCCCACACTTCCTCACTCCTCCACAGCTGGCCACGCCCCGCCTAGGTCCTATTTTTTAACATGTCAGTGGGCCCCGTTTTCATTAGGGCCCCTGACAGGAGTATTGCCATATTGGCACCCCTGCCAGTTACCATGTGCCATATTCAATACCGGTGTCTTCTCATGTGTCAAAGGGGCTTTTGGGACACCTCAGGATGCCGGGCCCTGTAGCGGCTGCTACAGGGCCAGGTGTGCCAACAGGGCAGTATGGGCAGTACTTTCCCGTTACGGCCCTAATCGAAAAAGGGGGTCCACAAATAAAATTTAAAAAATAGAAAGTAGTAATGGGTGGGGGCCCCATTTGATTTGGCTGTTTGGGGCCTGAAATGGTTAATAGAGGACTTACATCAGACTGATGACTGATGTTAATAGATGACTGATGGAGAAGACGTGCTACAGTTTACTAGTCGGTGACATCAGCAACTGGGCCAACAAAATCGTCAGAGATCCATGCTTGATTCATTTTGATAAATATCAAACAATCCACATTCTTCAGCTGTGCTGAAGGTACATTCTGAGATAACGCTGGCTGCCGGGCAGGCTAAAATTTGTATGGCGTGTCGAGAAAGCTCAGGCCATTCATCCATTTTGGACAACCAGAAGTTGAATGGGTCCAGGTCAAGTCCAAAAACATTGGGGTTGAGCCGCAGATAGTCATGGACCCTGCTTTTAAGGCGGTCTCGGTGTGTCTGAGTGCTGCTCTGCCTTGCAAGCGTTTGTGAGGTGGTAAAAACAGAGTTAAAAATGTTAACCAGTGTGCTTCTGCCACACTGGCTGATGCTGCTGTGGCGGCTATTTGCCATTCTACTGCTGCCCCATTGCTGACGTTGTTCCACCGTGACATTAGAATGTGAAAGAGGCGCAACAGATTACTCGAGTTGGTCAGTGAGCACTTTCTCAAATTCCTGCATTCTACTGTCAATTTGTGTGGTTGGAAGGAAAGTGCTCACTTTTGATTTGTAACGTGGATCAAGAAGGGTGGTCACCCAGTAATCGCTGTTCATTTTGATTGCCTTGATGCATGGGTCATAGTTCCCAGGTAATGTAGCATCCAAGCACTCATGTGTGAAATGCTGCCAGGATCTCCCAAGGTTTGGGGTCGAGCGGCACTAACCAGATCTTCCTCCTCCTATTCCGGAAATCTGTGCCAACCTCTTAGCACCAAAGGATAATCAGTACCGGTGGTGTCCACCCTTGCCTCATCATCCTCATCCACTTCTTCATCCTGACCGTCACCAGAGGCCTGGTTAGTGTCATGCTCTCTATTATGTGAGCTGAACTGCCGTCCTGCACCTTGAACCACAACCTAAAGAAGACTGATACAAATGGGGAACAGTCGGGCCTTCTACATCCTCTGGCGAGTAAGGCTCTGTGTAGAGCATGTGGAGAGTGCAATTCCATTGTTGACACGTCCCCAAAGGGACATTTGGCAGGGGCCCAAAGATCCCTGCACCACTGCCAAACCAAACAGGGGGTGAACGCTGGAAGGAGCAAAGACCCTACCCTTCCTCAGAACTTCCAACCCCAGGGGTGCTTGAGAATTTTTTTGCACCCAGTTTATGACAGTCCCCAAGGGATGTTGTAACTTACGACCAAAGGGGCGGCAAAGAGTTTTCTCCCCATGTGAAAACCAAATATCTCGTGCCGGGTTCTTAGCACCATTACTGGTCTTTCTGATCCTTTAGAACCGTCCACAGCTCTTGCCCGGTTTTTAAAAAAGTCTCCATGACACATTAATTTCAGAACGGCCGGGTTTTCACTTGGCATGTAACGACCCTCGGGGTTTGTGGATCGGGGCTCGCACCATCCCAGCATTGTTTTAAGTGCCCGCTGGACCCATCAGCCACGAGCACTATCATCCAACCAACTCACCCAGGAGCAGTCTGAGGTAAAAACGCCCTTGCCCCGTGCTTCTACCCATGTGTCTGTATTAAATGGACTTTGGGGGACACAGATGCAGCCATTGTGCTGGAATTTTTTTCTGTAACATGGCGGGCCAGGGCAGGGAAAATTTTTCATCAAAAAATGCCCCTGTTCGGTACTGAATTGGGGCATGCAAGGCCAGACGTGGCAAAAAACCTGGGATCTTTTTTTCACCACGGAAAGGCAACTTTTCCCCAAGGCCAACAGCCGGGCAATCCGACATTCAGGGGGTGTACTGGCTGCTGTATGGTGTCAGGTCAGACGGGTAAGGGGGAAGGTGAGAACTGTGTGTGGTCGGAAATGCCCAGTGTCTGGGACGGGGGGTTTGGTGCCCCCGGTGCCCCCGGCCATGGGCAGAGGGGACCGCTTGGCTTGGAAGGGGAAAGGCAAAGATCACGGTGGTTGGAAGCCCGGGCCCGTGTGGCCATTTTCTCCAAGTATTCTTTCACAGCAATATTCTTTAAATGCATGTGCCGTTTATCTGGGGGTGGGTTAAAAACCCTTTTGATTCTTTCTCACCCGATGCTTGATGGGAAATCCAGCATAGACCTGGGCAGTGAAACTAGGTTGATTGAAAAAGGCCCATGCTTCGGTGGTCCTGGACCTCTCCGATGGTGAAAACCAGTAGCTTTTTCCCCCGCCACCAAATGGGCCATGGCTGGGAAAATTAAGTCAGCGGGGGCTTTTGGGACCACCCTCTCCCTTTCTGCCTGGACCCGCCTAACACACTCCACATCCTCCCTCTTTCCCCCACTGAGATGCGCCGTTACCCCGGCTCAAAAGACCCACTTGGATCCGCAATTGCATCACATCCCCTTCCTACAGTTACGCCCAACTGCAGGCTAAAGCCACAGGCACGCAAGGCACCGCCGACCACTTGGTATTCCTTCGACAGACCAGCTTCCTTCTCCTCCTCTGAGGGCATCAGCGATTGGGCGTCAAAGCAGATGCCTCTTGATCTTTTGAAATGCCTTCTGACCCCAACCGCATTGTGTCATCAAAAGCTCTTCGGAATATGATTATCTAGAGCAGTCTGTTTATTAGCTGTCATTTGGCCTTCAAGTTGGACTGATGATGACATTTGTGCCTTTGACTGAGAGGAAGAGGAGGTAAAACTGCTGGATGCAAGTTATGTTAACCACTGAAGAATGGATTGTCGCCGATCTTCAGTAATGAGACGCACAGGGAACCAACCAAGCGATGACAGGGCCCGACGGTCCTCGCGACCGCGATGTCTCGCTTGTGTGTTGTCCCCGACCCCTCCCTTGTCGCTTACCACCTCTAGTTCGCTCCATGTTTCCAAAAATATAAATATTAAAAAGGTCAAGATTTTTTTCTAAGGAATATCGGTGAAATGGGGTCTTTGGAAGAACCCTGACAGCAAATCAATTATGGTCTTTTAAATCTTATACTTTGCAATGGGCGAATAGGGATTATAACCCCAATTTTTTTTTTTCATGAAATATCGGTACACAACTCCCTAATTCCCTAACTATTGATATGAATGATTCCTTAAGCTAGCTGTCCCCCTCTCCCTGAATAATCTTACTAGCAGCTTTTCCTGTGTAAAATTGCTAGAAAATGCTAGCAAACAAAGCCAAAAAGGTGCAGTGGTTCACACAAGAGAAGAGGAAATAGCGTTCAACAGGAAATAGTGACTACCATAAGAGGGGTAGGGGTTTTTTAGCACCAAGAAACCCCTACACCCCCGGTGACTTTTTTTTGCCCCCCCCCCCCCCCCCCCCCTCCCTTCTGTCTCTGCACGTTTGGCTGGCCTAAAAACTAAAGGGAAACACGGGGTTTTTTTTTGTATGAGGGGAAGGGTGTGGTGTTGACTGTGTAGTGCAAGGGCGTAAAAAACTTGACAACACCAAGGCAAAAGATAAAAATCGCGTTGGGACCCCCTTTTTTACCCCCGTTAAAGCGAAAGCTGCCCTCATTTATGTTGGCCCCGATGATCTCATCATGTGGTGAAAAGTTCCCTGTCCTCCCCAGTGTTTGAGGCCAGTGCGGAATTTAGGGCAGAAGGATGCGCCTCACCGGACAAAGGCTCTAAGTTTCACCCCCCAAAAGGAATTGCCCCAACATGCGGTAAAAGTTCCCTGCCCTCACCAGTGTATGAGGCGCAGGCGGGACTTGGGCCAGAAAGGACTGCGTCAAAATTAAATTTACTTCTAGACGGGCGGGAAAAATCACGAAAAAATCATTAAACATTAGTAAATAGCAAAAATTTTTTTTCAAATGAATCAATGAATAAAGTAAAAATCTAAGTTGTCTAAAAAGATTAAATTTTGAAAAAGTTGTCATTTAAAATAAAGGAAAAATAAAATAAAATTCTAAAGAAATAATCTCACTCTCACTCCGTGAGGCATGGGGAGATCAAAAATTTTTTTTTTAAGTTAAAACATTTTGTGTTTAAAGACTAAAACCCTTTTAAAAAAATACATAAATAAAACACTAAAGCGTTTCTCGCCGTGACCCCCGAAATCGGGGAAATTGGGGATATAAAAAATTGCCCGGGAAAAACGTAATTTAAATTCTGAACGCATCTCATTGGGCAGCAGAAACCGCCAATCAAAAGAGCGACAGTGACCCATTATAACCTATGGGGTAGTATTGACCAATCAAATGAAAAGGCGGGACAGTTCAAAATACAGTAAAAAAGGCGAAAAGAGCCTAAATGTTATTTACGGGGTTCTATGGAAATCATTCTAGTACTGGATTGTTGGGTAAGAGGGGGCTGCCTGCATTACCAATCAGCGGGTGAGCTACATGTAATCTCATAGTGTTCTATGGGAAAAGAATAATGCAGCGAGCTCTGTTTGTGATTGGCTCAGTACAAAAGGCGCATTATTTGGGCCAATGGAGAGCGAGCGATGCTCTTATGGTTTTCTAATGCAATCTATAATCAAAAAACGACATGGCAGAAATAAAATTAAAGACCACGAAGTTTACCCATCTGTATATAAAAAGAACAATAAATCGGTGCAACGAAAATAAACAAAATTTAAATTTAATGAATTCATTTTTATTCATTATTTTCCGTTACACCCATATTATTTACATTGGCTAACGAAAATAAGAAATAAAATATAAATCATTGAATTCATTTTTATTTGTTTTTTTGTTACACCCATATTATTGTTTTATTTTGTATACACATTGGTACAACTTCGTGAGTCTTATAATTTTATTTCTGCCATGTACAGTTTGATTATAGATTGCTCGCTCTCCCATTGGCCCAAATAATCGCGCCTCTTTTAACAGAGCCAATCACAAACAGAGCTCGCTCTGCATTTCTTTTCCCCATAGAACTCTATGAGATAAGTAGCTCACCCACTGATTGGATAAGCAGGACGAGCCAATCTTCCCCCCAACCAATCACAGTACTAGAATATTTCCCATAGACAGTAATAACTTTTAGGGCGCCCTTCTATCGCGCCCTTCTTGCTACACTCAAAATCAAAGCACTACATATGATTGGTGGATTCATATCTGCCGCCTGGTCTCAAATCAGTTCATCCATATCCCTTCTATGAGAAATTATTATACATATACTTTACATTGCCCCGATCTGTCTATAGACTACAATTGGACAAAGTAGCTCGCGCTCTGATTGGCCGAGATAGCCAAGCCCCCGCTAGCTCAACCAATCAGCTCTTTTCTGCATTTTTTACTGTATTTTGAACTGTCCCGCCTTTTTATTTGATTGGTCAATATTACTCCATAGGTTATAATGGTTTACTGCGTTTTTATTCGTTTTGGTTGGTTTCGCCGACCAATGAAAGACTTACAAAATTTTTAATTCATGTTTTTCCCCCGGAAATTTTCAATACCCAAATTCCGAGTTGCCCCTGATGCGAAAAACGCATTGTTATTATTTGATTGAAGTTTTTTTTAGAAGGGAGGGGCTTTTTTTTTAGATAATTTTTTCACCTAAAAAAACTTTTTTGGGAAACATACCCGCCCCAGGAGCTGAGACTAGATTTTTCTTTTGCAAACATATTGTCACATCAAGGGGGTGCAGTGCGTCCAACGGGGAACCCCCCCCACTGTCCCGCCTGTTACGTGCCCCGCCCTAGCGGCAGACGGGAAAGGGTGACAGTCCCCCGCTCTTTCCCAATGCGGGGCCGAGGAAGTAAAAGTCAACATCGGGGCAATACCCAAAACAGAATGCCAAAACCAAAAAAAACCAGGGATAAACAAACAAGCCCAGGTCAGGCCCCAAAAGGGGGCAAGGGACAAAAACAGAGACAAGCCAAGTCAGAGAACAGGGCCCCCTCAGGAAGGTAAGCAAACACAATAAAAGAAAAATAACAAGGTAGCCAGAAATCACAGGCGCAGCACCACCTTCAGGATTTAAATGGGGTTCCCGGGTACCGCCCCCCGTACTATTGGAGCGGCCTCCGGGTCCTCCCATTGGCTGGTGCGACACGCCCCCTGTCAGAGTGGCCGGCCCCCTGTCACTCACAGAGCTTCAACAGCAAGTGTTCAGGGGGGGATCGGCAAAGCTGCTGCAGCCTGTTGATCCCTTCAGCCTGAGCACAGCCTAGCCCTGACAGTACCCCCGCCCCTTTTAGGAGGAGCCACCGGACCCTTCCCTGGTCTGGGTTTGTCTGGGTGAGACTCATGGAATTCCCTCACCAGACGATTAGCATGGATAGGTTTTGCCGGAACCCATGATCTCTCCTCAGGACCATCCCCCTTCCAATGGACCAGGTCCTGCAGTGACCTTTGGGCCTTACGCGAATCTAAACCGGGCGACTTCATTTTCTAACTCCCCCTCGATGCAAACTGGAGAAGGAGGCCTAGAGGGTGGAGTCACAGGCTGAATATACCTCTTACGAAGTGCACGCCAGGACACGTTATGTATACAGAGAGAAGAGGGTAATTTCAGCTGATAAGCCGCCGGGTTAGCCATCTCCTGAACCACATATGGACATTCAGTACCCGGTGGGGGCATAGTTCCCCAGAGGACGAGTTCTGGAAACCTTAGCCAGACCCCAAACTTCACAAGTGCAGCATGGGCCTCAACGCTGGCACGCTGCTTCCAGATAGAACATTAGCCTGCACATCAGTTTTGCCCATATGGTAGGGAGACATCGTCAACACACCGTTGTCCCCACCTGACTTTTTTCCCCTAAATTCCAGTCAAAAACTGGATTATGTTTCTGAAGCCGGGGCCAGCCCCAAAACCACATCAGCGGGCACCCCTCCATGACGAATAGAAAAACACTTTTCAATATGTAAAAGATCCGACCACCATCTCCAGCTCGGGGGTTACAATATTGGATTGCGCCCGGAGCTAGTGGGGTGGATAAAATAGCCACTACCCGCAGCCCGAGTCAGATAGCGGTCTACAAGGTAGGCCCAGATGTTTGGCGAAAGAGCATCAACAAATTAGAAGCTGATCCAAAAATCCACAAACGCACACCCAGAACCAGACAACGACAAGTATGAAATCTTAACGGGTTTAGCAGCAACTTATTAGATACAATAGGAAATACCTGCTCGCCTAGGTGATCTTCCTGCTGACCACCTAGGCGCTGGAAATTTTTCCGACCTGGTCTTTCGTTTTGGAGCATTCCCGAATTCTGTGTCCATCTTCTCCCCACATTGAAGCACAAAACCCTGGATGCGACGAGTAGTCCTTACGGTCACTACCCCCAGTTTACAGAAAAAGCCCCCACTTGCATGGGGTCCTCTGGGTTTAAATCGGAAAAAACTGATTTAGGGGTGACCATGGTGTGGACCACCGGAGGGGAACCTTTTCCCGCCGTCTCTCCCTAAAAATCTGTCCAGACGAACGCCAGTGCCATGGCCTCATCTAAAGTACCAAGGGGGGGGTTAAGCCACCCAAAAAATCCTTCACATGGTCACTAACCCTAATCTAAACCTGGGATTTTAGAGCTGCGTCGTCCACCCCGACGGAACGCACCAGCGACGAAATTCGGAGCAAAACTCCTCCACAGTCTTCTCACTCTGCTTCAAGGTGGTCAGTTGAGCCTCGGCCACAGCTTCCCTATCTGGGTCATTAAAAAGTACCCCTGAAGCGGCAAAGAACTTGTCCACAGAAGACAGTTCAGGTAAGTCATGCGGTAACGAAAATGCCCACTCCTGGGAGGGACCCTGCAGTAAGGACATAACAATTCCCACCCTGTGTTCCTCATTCCCTGAGGTAAGTGGGGGGAGCCTAAAAAAACAGGCGACAACCCTCTCTAAATGCCACAAAGGGCCCTTTCCTGTTACCTTTCGAACCTTTCAGCAACGGTAGGGGGTTTCACATGAGGGAAGGGTAATGCAGGGACCCTCTGACTTGGGGAAGGGCTCCTGCTGTTCTACCCTCAGCGGGCCCGATCCTGGACTAGCTGGGTTGACCCTGCATTGCTCTACCAGAGCTGTCATGGGTCCATAGTGAGGGTAGAGCAGTAAAAGGTTTCGGCCTGTGATAAGTCACATCAAGGGAGGTGTAGTGCGCCCTAACTGGAACCCAGCCCACTGTACCTGCCTGCTTGTCGTGCTGCCCTAGGCGGCAGACGGCAACTGGGCGACAGTCCCTGCTCTGCCTAAGTGCTGGGGCCATCAGGAAGTAGAATAGTCAGACAGTCCGGGTCAATACCAAATCAGGAACGCCAAAGGCACAAATCAGAACCAGAGGGATAAACGTAAACAAGCCGAGGTCAAGAGCCAAACGGGTGCGAGGTACAAAAACAGGAGACAAGCCGAAGTCAGGAGAACAGGCCGGGGTCAGTTATACGGATAAGCAAACACAATAACAAGAACAAGTAACAAGGTAGCCAGGAATATCACAGGCGCAGCACTCAGCCTTCAGGGAGTTTAAATGGGATTCCTGGATACCGCCCCTGTAGCTGATTGGGGCAGCCTCCGGGCCCTCCCATTGGCTGGTGCGACACGCCCCCTGTCAGGAGTGGCCGGGCCCCTGTCACTCAGAGCTGTCCGCAGCAAGTGTATCAGGATGGGTTCATCCCTTCAGCCTGAGCACAGCCTAGCCCTGACACATATATTTTTCCTCTAATTTTAAATGATCCACTTTTTCAATACATTTAATCGTTTTTAGACAACTTTGATATTTATCTTTATTAATGAAATAATTTTTTAGAAACTTTATTATTGTACTGTTGTAGCAGTCGATCTAGAGCACATTTTTCCCCATTCCATTACGTTCTCGCTTCACTTCGCCTCCTCCGGCTCAGGTAGACCACACTCAACGAGGTATGCCTGTCGGAGCTGCAATGTGCCTCACTTTGCCGACCGGCATTCATGCATGCCTCGGAGTATTCAAATGTGGTGCGTCCTGCCCCAGAACATCCACAACACGCCCATTGCACGCCCCTTCATGTTAGGCGCAGCCGAAAGTGGCGAAGGTTGCACCTAACATCGCATCCCTGCGTTCGACAGGGGATTTGGATCGGTGAGGCGCAGTTTTCGCCAGAAAACAGGCGCAACTCCCGATCATACATGTCGCCCCAAATTGGGATGAACAAAGCCTTTAGGGTATGTTCACACTGCATTTTTGGATCCGTATATAACCCCTTACATTTCCGTGTGTACTTTTGATAGTTTAATATTATTACATATATCTCCTGCTGTCCTGTGTCTGTGTATTTTTCAAGGTTTAAAATGAAAGCACATTCAGTTGAAACCAGAAGTTTACATACACTATATAAAAAGACACATGGGCATGTTTTTCTCACTATCTGACATGAAATCAGAATAAACCTTAGCCGTTTTAGGTCAATTAGGGTTACCAAAATTATTTATATGCCAGAATAATGAGACAGAGAGAAATTTTAACTGTATATACTGCTTTATTGTGCCTATGTGTACTTTTGATGGTTTGATATTATAGCACATATCTACTTCTATCTTGTGCCTCTGTATACTCTTGATGTTTTAATATTGGAGGATCTACGCTTCTTGTCTTTTGGTATTTTTGAGATTAACATTAAAGATTTTTCTTCTGTAATTTTTATCCAAGTTGATTATTATAAGCCCATCATTACTACTTTTTTACTTCCCAAAAAGGGGAAAAAAAAATTTTTTCAAGGAAAAAAAAAAACTTTTGAACAGGTATAAAAAACATTTGAAAAAAAAAAAGGCAAAAACAGTTTGAAAAAAATTGCCCTCGGCCAAAAAAAAAAATGAAAAAAAAAAAAAAAAATTTGGGAAAAAAAACCGGGGGGGTAAAAAAAAAAAACAAAAAAAAAAAATGGGCAGGAAAAGGACAGGGAAAAATCCAAAAAATCAAATTTTTGTCACGCAGAGGGGTGCAGGGGGGCCCTACTGCCCCCCAGCCCACTCCGCCTATTGGCGTGTTTGGGGGGCCCCCAACTGGACGACAGCCCCTAGCTGTAAGTGGGGGGCCCGTCAGGGAAACTCAAAGTCCAAAACATGGGGGTCACGTCGGAACGTATAACCAAGAAACGAAGCCAAAAGATAGTAAAAAAGCAACCGGGGTCCAAACCCCCTTGGGAGGCGTAAAAAAGTTGGAGGCAAAGGCGAGGCCCGGAAGCGAGCCGAGGTTAGAGATCAGGAGAGCAATTACCAACAGGAAACACGGGAAAGTACAAGGGGAAAACCCTTTCTCAGGAAGACTAGAGAAGTGGGGGAGTTTAAATGAGGAACCCAGAGCCCCCCCCAGCAAAAGGTGGGCCCTCCGGGCCCCTCTATTGGCCGTGGGCACCCCCTTTGACTTGTTTAGGAGTGATCTGTCACTCCTAAGCTCATCACCGGGGCCTTCTCTCTGGGGTGTCAAATGACAAAGGGGGAAAACCCTACTGTGCCTTGCTGCTTCATGGCGGAAACGGCGGTGACGTACCCCCCTTTTAGGAGGGGCCCACTGGCACTTTCGGGGTTTGGGTTTTGTCCGGGTAAAGGTCGGGAATTTCCCCTGTCAGCGATTCAGCTGGAAAAACCTGGCCAAAAACCCACGACCTCTCCTCGGGCCTAACCCTTCCGGGGACAAGGTACTGAAAGGACCTTGCACTTCGGGGAGTCTAAGATGGGCGATTTCCCTTTTCCCAACTGACCCCTACAAAAACAGGGGAGGGGGGATCAAAGGTAAAAGGGGAAAGAAATGTACCTCTTTAATGTGAGGTGAAAACGTTTGAACCCGGGGGGAGGGAGGTTTTTTAGGACGGTATGCCCCCGGGTTCACCACTTCCTGCCCATAAGGCCAAAACCCGGGGTTTAATTTTTAAAAGAAAGGGCCTTTTGGGGAAAATTTGGGTGGACAACCAAACTTTATCACCCACAGAAAACCACTAGAGAAAAGGCGTCTTTTGTACTTTTTCTTTTTTGGATGCCTGGGCCTTTTGAAAAATTTCTTTAAAATTTTGGGCCCGACTGTGCCAGATCTTTAATGATAAAATCCACCCCACTGTGATGTAGACTGGAAAAATGAGCATGCCTTGGGTAAAACCATAATTACAGTAAAATGTGAGGTCCCAGACGAGCTACTATCCGTTTTTAAATGGCAAATTAACCAACGGTAAGTATTTTACCCATCACCGCTGATCAGATACAAAACAACGGAGTTTTTGTGTTTCCATTTGTTTAACCCTCTGTCTCCCTTTATTTTGGGGTGGAAGGCGAGAAGGACGGGGTGATCCCCAGGCCTTTGAAAGGCCTCTCAAAAAGGGAAAAAAATTAAACCCCCCCGTCAAAAAACAATATTCCCCGGAAAAACCATCAATTTGACTTTTTTTTTAAAAAAGTCAGAAAATTTTTTGGGGAACGGTAACCCCCTTAGGGAACAAGATCACTTTTACTGAAACGATCCACTACCCCCCAAATAACGATTTTCCCCTCTGGGGTTAGAAGGTCCATGAAATCCAAGGAAATATGGCCCAGGGGATGTTCGGGTATAGTAAGGGGGGGAAAAGTGCGAAAGGGGACGGTTCGGGGAAACCTTTGCCGGCACAGACTTCGCAAGATGCCACATGGGCCTCAACATCACGAGCAATAAAACCCACAGAAAATCAAAAATCACCTCTTTGGGGCAGCAGGGTGTCCAGATAAAACAGAATCATGAAAAATTTTTTTAATACCCTAGGGAGCGAGTGGGGGGCAAAGACCTTTGAAACAGGGAAATTGGAGGGCTCATATCCTGGAGGGTCTAATCTCCGGGCTAAATCAGGGGAAAAAAACCCAAAACTCTCCTTGGGGGAATATAGTTACCGGATCCCTGTAAAGCCCAGTATGACAGGGGACATCTGTAAAAACACTGTTGCCCCCACTTGTTTAAATTTCCTGAATTCCAGTCAAACCGGGTTAGTTCTGAAGCCGGGCAGCCCCAAAAAACCCCATCGCGGGCGCCCTCCATGATAAAAAGAATACACTTCCAGAATTTTGGGCCCACACCATCTTGAGTCAGGGGTACAAGTTGTATTTGCCTTTTGTCAGCGGATGAGTTTTAATTTCCACAACCCCCAGGGCCAAGAGAGGCCTCCAAGGTAGACCCCCCTTGGCGAAAGGGCGCATTTTCAAAATTGGAAGCGACCCCCCAAACCCCAAAAACATTCCCCCGAAAGCAGAGACAAATATGAGATCTTTAAAGGGACAGCAACTTTTTGGGTACAAGAGGAAAAACCGCCGCCCCGGTGATTTCTGCAAATCCCTAGGCGCTGGAGTTTTTTGGCCCTTTGGGCCCCTTCCATTTGGGCGCTCCGAACCGTGTCCATCTTCGCCACAGGAAAAACACAACCCCTGAGTGCGACGGGTAGTCCCACGGTCACTAGAGAATGGGGAAGAACCCCCCTACCTTTGGGCCTCTGGGGTTTTAAAACGGAAAAACGGTGTAGAGTGCCTGGTGTGGACCCTCGGAAAAGGAGGGCTTTTCCCCACGTTCTCCCCAAAACGTCTGTCCGGAATGGTAATGCCAAAGCCTACTAATACCAGGGGGGAGGGAAGCCACCAATAAATCCTTTACATGGTCCGCTAAAAACCCCTAAGACATCTAAGAGCTGATCGTTCACCCAAGGAACACACAACCACAGTCCCTTTTTTCCCTGCCTCAAAGGGGTGCTAAACCTCGCCTTACAGGAACACCTGCCCTTTGGGTATTTTCCGTGCTGTACCCTCAGTACCAATTGGATAGCAGGGGAAGCCCCTGCATTGCCTACCCGAGTTCATGGGTTCTAGCGGGGAAGAGCAAGACGGTTTTGGGCCCGAGAAAATGTCACGTTAGAGGAGGTGCAGTGGGCCCTGACTGCCACCCAGCCCAGCTGTCACTTCTAAGCTCGTCAGCCCAGCTTCTCCCTGGGTGTGTCGACTGACTAGAGGGATTAATCCCTACCATGCCTTGCTGCTTTTCCCGGGGGAAACGTCGCCCTGACAAGAGTCCGCAGATAAATTTGACAACAGGGAAAAACAGGGTCACAAAGCCAGAGAACAATGCAGAAAGTCCACATGAACACCAGAAAACTCAGGCCTTGAGGAAAAATATAGCCCCGGACAATAGTTCCCCCCCAGGGTGAAGCAAACACTGTGCTGTGAAGCCAAGCGGCCTAACGTTACCCCGCTAGAAAGGGACAGAAAGCCTTAAAATCAACGCTCAATGGCTAGGGTTAAATGGAAAATGTAGGATCATGACAGTAACCCCCCCCCCCCCTTTTATGAAGGCTCCGGGCCCTCAACCTCCCTGGAATCCAGACAGGGTGTTGCGGGAGCTTGCTCTAACAATTTTCCCCCTTTTTTCACAACGGTAAAGACAAGTGACACTGGATTCTTAGATCAAATCAGATAAGAACAATTTATTAATCCTCTACAGCTTCTTTTATATGGTTAGATGATGGGATGATTTTACTTCTAACCAATCACAGATAAGCCAAAATCTTATGGGATGTACATTTTAGACCAATCAGAACAGATAACGTCATTACTCATTAGAATCTGCTGACCAGCTCTTCAAGAATTGGCACTAATTATCAGATTCATTAAAATATATTATAATATGCTGACTCCTCATGATGGGCCCTAATAATTTATTCTAGATGACATTTATCCTAGATACAATGTTTGCTCGTACTGAGATTTTGGGTCACTTTGTCCTTTTATCTATCGTTAAGCAAATAGTATGCCTCCTAAAACAAATGGGGTGATGTTAGGAATAACATGTTTTTAGGAGTCAGCATTTCCAAATCATCAAACAGTTAGATTCTAACAGATTCACAAAATGGCTGACAGTAAATTGAAATGGATGCCTTGATTATCAATTCATATAACAGTTATCATTAAATTCTACTTCACCAGGGACGTAGCACAAGAGCCCAGGATGGTCCGTTCACGTGGCACAGGAGCCCAGATCGTCAGCAGACATGACACTGGAGATGGGATCGTCAGCAAACATGGCACTGGAGACCGGATCGTCGGTAGACATGGCACTGGGCCCCAGACAGGTAGACGTGGCACTAGGCACTAGAAAAGCAGATGCAGCAGCGGAAAAATGTGGCATTGGGCACCGGATTATCAGCAGACATGGCAGCGGGCACCAGATCATCAGCAGACATGGCAACAGACCCTGGATCATCAGAAATGTTTTTTGAAGCAGCCATCCTGAAGCCCTCAGCTGTTGCCCTAAGACATTCAGTCAGGTTGAACAGATCAGCAGCCAAAACCTGGACAGGCCTTAGATCACAAGAATCCATTTTTTATGGTCTGAGATTTCTGTAAGGGCTTTACTGAAAAGAAACCAAAAAGCATACAAAAATGCACAGTCCAAGAAAAATGTGAATTAGGGGTGGATCCTTTGGAGCAGAGAGGGCTGTGAGGGGACAAAAGAACAAAACAAGTGATAAAACTTGGAACAGGAGCCACTTCGGATGGTCAGAAGACAGGATACAAAATAGTTGTCCAGCCGACAGGCAGAAACAGGATGACAAAAATAAGAAACTGAGTGCAGGAAATCCAGCATAAACACCAGAATCTCAGGCCTTAAGGGAAATTATAGCCTGGACTACACAGTTCCCCCACCATCAGGGTGAAACAGGACAGCTGTGCTAATTGAGGCCAAGCGCCTAAAGGTCTGTGCACACAGCGTTTTTTCAATACGTTTTTCAATCCGAAAATTGCATTGAAAAGCGCTGTGTAAAACATACCCAAACACTTACCCAAAGTGTGGTATGTGTTTGAATAGGTTTTCTATGCAGCCGAAACGTACCCTCAAGTTTTAAATAGGGTGTCGGATGCGTAAAACAAATCAAGAATTGACATGTCAATTCTTTGATCGAATCTGTTAAGCGCATCTAAAAGACTAATGTAAATCTCGTATTGTCTGAACAAGGATCTGTATTTTACATGGAAATCAATGTAAAGCACAACAAGCATTGTTAGATACATGTTTGGGTCAGAAAAACGTACCCAAACACGTATCTAATAAACGCTGTGTGAACATCCCTTCACTGTTACCCTGCTGGAAGGCACAGAAAGTGCTTGACTATCAACAACATAGCTGCTGCCAGGGTCAAATGGCAAGTTGTAGGATTGTGACAGCTATCTTGTGATGATGTGTACATTTGATGGCTTGATATTACAGCACGTGTCTACTATTATGCCCATGTGTACTTTTGATAGCTTGATATTATAGCACCTATCTCCTGCTATCCTATGCCTATTTGTATTTTTCATGGATCAAAATGAAAGCACAAATATACCACTGTACTGTGTCTATGTGTACTTATGATGTTTTGATATTATAGCACAATCTCCTGCTATCTTGTATCTGCATGTACTTTTGATATTATAGTACATATATACTGCTATCCTGTACCTATGAAGTTAACCTTTACGCTAAACCTAATACACAGAAGAAAAGTATAGGCGGCACTCACCACTTCAGGATAAAAACTTCTTTAATCCAAGTTCAAATACAGCAGCATAAAATCTGGACGGGTGGCCACAGAAACGCCAACGACCGTTTCGCGCTATCCAGCGCTTTGTCCAGACATAATCGGAAGTGACGACAACACGTCTTATAACCCCCTTCCTACCGGACGCAGCCGGTTACAAAACCACAACACAGTGTCAACAAGGCATACATTTCAAAGACTACATGAAACATACTATAAGAAAGAGGATAGGTCATTTCTATCATTCAGACCCAGCACACCTAGTGCCTCAGTGCGCAATAGCCATTGCACTTCACTTTGAAGGAGTATCGTATGTTGATCATCTCCCCCTTCCGTATACCCAATCCTCTGTAGGCCTGCAAATGTACCCACAGAGGGATCATTATTATGTACTTCACTTTAATGTGATAAAAATCTCGGAGCACCTTTTTGTGTTTTAATAGAATACAAATGTTCACGAATACGTATAAAAACAGGGCGAATTGTTTTGCCTATATAATAGTGGCCACAAGTACACCACATCACATACACTACAAATTTTGTACGACATGTTATTAACTCCTTAACCTCATGTGATATACCTCCCATTTTAACTAATTTCCCTATGATCATTCTATCGCAAAAGGAACACATCCCGCATTTGTGATTACCTGTAGGAGTAGATTCAGTAAGCCAGTTTGTAACTCTCTTATTTTTCAATCTGCCATGTACTAATTCATCCCTCAAATTCCGACATCTTCGGAATGTCAGGATAGGAGGCATTCTTGTCTTGGGTTGTAAATCAACATCACACATCGAACACTCAATTAAATTAACAAACCTTGTGTTGGAGAAATCGCAGGTGGAGCACACCAGTGTTCAAAGGGATTTGGAAGAAGCCAAATTAGAGCTCCAGACGAGATTGACAGAAGCCCGGTGGAAAACATTTCAGAGAAAACTGGACACACGTCTAATTCCGGTACAAAATGATATTAAGGAGAGAAAAAGAGATACATTTTTGCGAGACAAATTGGATTTTGATCAGGATAAGGTTTTCAAATCGAAAGAATCGGGACAACACAATAAAAGGCCTTATTGATTTCAGAAGAAGAGACATTATAGGATGAAACAAACAGATTATTGGACTACGGACTCAGGGTCCGATTCAAGCCCTACAGAAGATATCATCTCTGGAGAGACTTCCACTCGGTCGATGGGAGCAGATGATGGCTCCAGATCGACGGCCCCTTTAGGCGGCGGATTCGCCAAGGGAGCCTTAAGAAGAAAAACCTTCCCTCAGAGTGGAGGCGGGTTCAAGAGGAAACACGTCTCTTGGAGATAGTAGAGACGGGTGACCCTCGAGATTCCACAGATCCAGGGGTGAGTGACTCATTAATTTGTCACACTATAAGTTAAGTTCAGCTACTCATTCTCTCTTAATGAAAGGTTTAAATTTTTGCCTGTCAAGTAACTTTTATTTATGCCAGTTTGAGATAGATTTGAGTAAATCTCTTAGAAAGTTAAATCTATTTAAAATCTTTAAAAACTGTAAGGAAGATGAGATTGCTAGTTGTAGTGGTGAAAGTAGTACGAGGATTGACAGTTTGGGATTTTGCCCAGGTGATAATATACAACCAGAGGATCATAATACAGTAATGGAGTTATTGGATTTGTTGAATTTTGAAGAAGGTACCCATGATGATGGTGTGGACCCTCGGGAACGATTTACCGGGGGTCTTAAGAGCACATTCTTTCCTCCCTTGTCACCGGGCTCTGCCCTGTTTAATTTCAATAGGGCAGTGCTGAGGAACGTCAAAGCTTTGGTGTTCCCACAGAATTCCCCTAATTTGACTAGGGAAGAATTTAAAGCCCTAAAAGATCTTAAAGACAACGCAGATATAATAGTGAAGCTCGCTGACAAGGGAGGTAGTTTTGTGCTCATGGATCGTGAATACTATTTGTTTGAGGCAAGTAGACAATTAGGCGATGTAACAACGTATGAGAAATTACAGACTGATCCTAGCCAAAGCTATCTGAATAAATTACCTTCTTTGTTACAAAGAGGGAAACAGCACTGTAGAAAAATAGGAACAAAAAGCGCACTCCTGTGTAGCAGAGCAGTAAAAGATTATACCAATTAGGAGTTAATAAAAACTGCTCACCTGGAAGGGTTGTATATGCAGTGGTACAACACACACTGAAAGTTTGAGTTGAAATAGGTTACCAAAGTAATTCCACGGTAGTAGCAGCCAATCCAATTGTTGACACGAGGAAATTCAAGAGCTCAAGAACTCCACGGAATACGTATACTCCTGTTACAAAGAGGGAAAGAAATGGGATTTTTTTTCTAGCAGATTGGCAGAAAATGTTTTACCTTTGAATCCATCTAAACCATATTGGTATTTCTTACCTAAGGTACATATATCTTTAGAACAGCCCCCGGGTTGTCCAATTGTGGCAGGTAGAGGATCGATTACCGAACCTCTATCACAACATTTAGATTGGCTTTTAAGACCAATTCTCTCAACAGTACCATCATTCTTGCTTGATATAAAAACATTACTGCAGATTTTATTTAATTTTGCAGTATCCCCTGATTTTAAACTGGCAACGATAGATGTTGCCAGTTTTTATACTAAAATCAGACATTTGGATGGGGTGACAGCCATTAGGTCTTTTTTGGGGAGAACAAATAGGAGTACGGAGCAAATTAAGTGTATTTGTGAGGCACTTGATTTTGTATTGAGCCACAATGCGTTCCAATTAAATGGTGTATGTTATGCACAAAAAAGGGGTACAGCCATGGGCACGCCGGTTGCGCCAACCTTTGCTAATTTGTTATTAGCCTTTTGGGAAGAAAATTACGTCTATAATACTAAAAATCCGTTCATAAAGTATATTGCATACTGGACAAGATTTATAGACGACATTCTGATAGTTTGGTCCAGATCAGAGGAACAGTTTCATGAATTTATGGAGTACATCAATAATAACGATGTTAATATGGAATTTACCTAAGATGTTGGTGATAAATCCGTCATTTTTCTAGATGTTGAAATTTCAATTGTTGAAGAGAGTATAGTCACAAAAGGTTATCGAAAACCGACTGCAGTTAACTCATTACTACATTATAAAAGCTTTCACCCTGATCATGTAAAACGTTCTTTACCTTATGGACAATTTCTAAGGTTAAGACTAGAGATGGGCGAATTAATTCTAACAAAGTGGAATTCGTTTAGAATTTCAGGAAAACTTCGGTTCTGAACGAAGTCGAAGTTTGGGGTACTTCGGGTGAACGAAGTATGCTTTTCATTGATAAAATGGCTGCAAGCACATGGCATTACATGGGGCAAAGAACTCTTGGAGGAAGAAGGGCATAGCCTGCTTGACATGTGCAGAGATGAAGCCAGAGACCGGCGGGATTCTGTGACGTCACCGCACTATATAAGTCCGGGCGCGACGCTGGGAGCTCACATTCCTCTCACTGTACTGATCAGGGAAGGTGCTGCTGCGGCTGATCGTTACTGAAGAACTGCTTTTTATACAGCGATTTTTGTGGGGTGTCTCAGCTTGTCTCAGAGACTGCTTCTCTTAACGTTCTATTTCTAATTTTTTTGGGTATTGGATCTGAAATCCAGTGTGCGTCCACTGCAGCTGCATATACATTTAAATCCTATCTGCTCACAGCACATTGAATATCCAAGGGGGATCTAAGCCAGTTCCTGTTGTATTCATTTAAAGAAACAGCGTTTTTACAATACAAATACCACTTCATTTTTGGCTGCTCAATTCTTTGGCGCAATTTACATCCAGGGGTTAATTAAGCGTTGTTTTTCAGCTGTGGTGACTCCAAGAAACCGTCATTTTCACCGCCAAAATATATAAATTTTTCCTGTAGCCTAATTCACAAGCAAAGGTTAATTATAATTTTATCTCTTGGTGTGTGGCGTAAAAAACACCGCATTGTAACACGCTATAAAGCTAGTAGTTTGTGGTTGCTCAATTCTTTGGTGGAATTTACATCCAGGGGTTAATTAAGCGTTGTTATTCAGCTGTGGTGACTCCAAGAAACCGCCATTTTCACCGCCAAAATATATAGATTTTTCCTGTAGCCTAATTCACAAGCAAAGGTTAATTACAATTTTATCTCTTGTTGTGTGGCGTGAAATGGACCGCAGTGTAACCCGCTACAAAGCTAGTAGTTTGGGGTTGGCTCAATTCTTCTGCGCAATTTACTTCCGGGGGTTTAAATTTTAAGCGTTGTATTCAGCTGTGGGTGAATAAAAGAAACCCCCATTTCCACGCCAAAATATATACATTTTTCCTGTAGCCTAATTCACAAGCAAAGGGTTAATTACAAATTTATTCTTGTTGTGTGGCATAAAAAACACCGCATTTTAACACGCTAATAAGCTAGTAGTTTGTGGTGGCTCAATTCTTTGGCGCAATTTACATCCAGGGGTTAATTAAGCGTTGTTATTCAGCTGTGGTGACTCCAAAAAACCGCCATTTTCACCGCCAAAATATATACATTTTTCCTGTAGCCTAATTCACAAGCAAAGGTTAATTACAATTTTATCTCTTGTTGTGTGTAGTGTTGAGCGATTATGTTGGCTATCGACATCGGGCGATAGTCGGCCACCATCGATAAGGTTTTTCGATATTTGAGCAGTTCGATTATGAGCGATGACCTTTAAAAGGGTCTATGGAGAGCAACAACACCTTCATTTTTAAACACCCCAAACAGGCTGGAAAAGCTGGAATTAACATCCAAAAACAGTCAAATGGATACCTGCTACATCTTAGGCACAACACTTAGGCTAAAAAAGCCACAGAAAAAAAGTCACACACCATTCACTATACCTGTCTTTTTACCACAGCATGACCCTTAAACCTGCATCACCCAAAAATTTAAAAAAAGTGCCAGAAGGCATATTATTTGAACCATCATTTTACTTGAACGGACATTGAATATCCCTGCCCTGGAAGCAGCATGACCCTAAAAACCTGCAGGGACCAACAGATTAAAAAGTGCCGGAAGAAAGTAGTCTTTGAACCACCATTTTATTTTGAACTGGACATTGACTAGAACTGTCCTGGACCGTAGTATGACCTTTAAAACCTGGCGGCCCCCCAGATGAAAAACTGCCGGAACAAGGAGTCTTTCAACCACCATTTTAGTTGAACTGGACATTGACAAACCTGTCCTGGACCGCAGCATGCCCCTTAAACCTGTCTGCCCCACAATTAAAAAGTGCGGGAAAAAGGAGTTTTTTCAACACCATTTTAGATGAACTGGACATTGACTATACCTATCCTGTGCCAATGCATGACCCGGGGCCAGAGTTACAGTGGGTGCGGTGAGAGCCAGGCTGGCGTCCCTCATCTATTAACACGCAGGTTTTTAAAAAGCCCTGATGGAGCAGCAAACGAAAACTGTTGTGCTGAAGCAGAGTGCGGAAGCGGAAGTGTGAGAAATCCAGCCTTCCTCAGTACACAGTCAAGAATGGGTACGCTTGCCCCTCCGTATGAGTGGGACCAATTGAGCTTCACTTGGAAATATTTGGTGGGTTTAAAGCTCCTGTTCCACCCAGGTGCCTTTTTTCTTGCCCTTCTTTTTCTCATTTTACTCAACGTGCTGGAGGAAATTGTCTCTGTACTTTGTTCTCGTCCGTGCTCCATACTCATGTCCTCTGAATAACCCACATCTGGTCAAGTTTTCCTGTACCTCCTTGTACAATTCAAGGAATTTTTTTACCAGCTATTTTGTACATGCAAGTTTTTTAGTAGTTTAATTCTAGAAAACACTTTTTAAAGTAGGATGGAATCCCTCCATGTCTTTGTTTCTCTTTTTTTAATTGTATTAATGGGTTGTCTCAATACAGGGATTGATAGCTATGTTAAAGATCTTGCAAAAACAAGTCATTTTGCAATATGTGTCCATTAACAATGTCCTACCTATTCCTGTTTCTGACAGCACCATCACCCTTGAGCCACTCTTGACAATTGTGAAGAACAAATGTCTGTTAGAAACAACATTTTTTTGAATAGGACCTGTAGTATAGCTGCATTTCAAAGCAAAATGCCCCCAAAATTTCAAAGCATGACCCTTGAGCCACTTTGGACAATTGTGGAGAACAAATGTCTGTTAGAAATAACATTTTTTATAATAGGACCTGTAGTATTGCTGCATTTAAAAGCAAAATGCCCCCAAAATTCAAAAGCATGACCCTTGAGCCCACTTTGGACAATTTTGAAGAACAAATGTCTGTTAGAAAAAACATTTTT
>JAODAL010055375.1:0-24003 GCA_025379985.1 Phyllomedusa bahiana
CCATTTTTTTTTTTTGGCTTCATTTTTACAGTGTTCGCTGTCCCGGGATAAAATGACAGGATAATTTATACCATGGGGTCGGTACAATTGCAATGATATAAATTTTATAAGTTTTTTTTTATGTTTTATTACTTTTACACAATAGAAATGCGTCTATAATAAAATAGTGTTTTTATGTTGTCCTATTTTGACAGCTATAAATTTTTTATTTTTCTATATACGGAGCTGATTATGGGCTTGTTTTTGCGGGATGAGTTGATGTTTTTATTGGTACCATTATGGGGTGCATATGACGCTTTTATTAAGGTTTTTGTGAGGCATTTTGAACAAAATACCGCAATTCTGGTAGTGTTTTTTATTTTTTATATTGGTCAAAAATCGCAATTCTCTGCCTTTTTTTTTTTTACGGTGTTCACCGTATGGGTTAGTGAACGTCACATATTTATAGAGTGGACCGTTACACACATGGCGATACCAAATATGGGTAACTTATTTATTTTTGATCTTTTTTGGGGTGATTGGTGTTTGTAAAGAAGAAAAGGGCGGTGTACGTGTTTTTATTTTATTTTTCGTGTTTGTGTTTTTTACACTTTTTTAAACTTTTTTCACTTTTCCCCAGAGGGGAATTGTATGAGCGATATCCAAATCGCTCATACAAGAGGAGATCTGCGCACAGCATTACTGCTGTGTACTTGTCGCCATGGTGACTGTCAATCACCATGCCCACAATACATTGCGGGTATGGTGACATCACCAGACAACCCGGATGCTTTCAGAAAGCATCCGGGCTGTCGGGTAAGTGGACCACTAATGGCGTAGTGCGCAGTTACTGTGCCGGTACCAGGCAGGAGGGGCTCACTCCTCCTGCCTGCAAGTTCATTATTGCGACCATAATTAAAGGTTAATCACCATCGCCTGGAGCTCACTCCGGCCGCGGGGATGCGGCATGATGCCAGCGGTAATATATCGCTGGTCTCATGCGGCGATCTTGCGAGCTCCGCTTGTCAGCTCGCAAGGCCGCCATGACATATCCATACGTCAATTTGCGGGAACCCCTACCTGACCTTGGCGTTTGGGTATGTCAAATGTCGGTAAGGGGTTAATCTAGCCTCAACTTCGGTAGGAACTTTTTTTAGTTATTTGCAACAATAGCTCTACTATAGGATCAGACCAGATGTACTTGATGTGAGCGCCCACAATCCTGCAGCTGCTAAACCATTGTCCTTTCATTGAGCACCTTTTGGGGAAAAATTAGCTGACACGATAGTCATGGACCCCTAAATATATCATGATGTATCTTGGATTGTATTTAATATTTATCATGAGACCTTACTGATATGTCCATACCTCAAGAGAGGGGTTCTTGTGGATATTTATCCACTTTACCCCCTTACTGATTATCTAATATTAACGTGATCTGTAAAATAGGCCCTAATAAGGACTATATAATTGCCGAATATTATCTTTTTATTTCTCCCTAACTTATGGCTGCATGACATTTCAGATTGTGTTAGAGACGTGTTTGATGTTTGTGCATCTCACCTGAATGGAGATTGTATCCCATGGGGTCTCTTTTTTACATTCTCTATGATTGACCCCTCTGGCGAGTCTGGAGAATTCTGGGGCCTGTGAATTATGTTGTAATAGTAATATGTATATTAGACCTGTGTACGTTTTGTGCAGCTGTCTGCCGAATGCCATCTTCCCAGTATGGCTCCGTGATGGCATAGTTTGACTTGGAGACGCGTTTAATATTTGCGCATCTCGCCGGAGTTAAGTTGAACTGCGCATGACCGGAAAAACATCCGGGTTTCCATGGTACCGGATTGACACTTGCGCATGCGCAGTAGATCGGCAGGCACGCCGAGTGCTTCAGCGTGGATTGGGGAGAACACTGTGGCTATAAAAAGGTAGGACTTATCTAGTAGTGGCGTCTATTATCAGTACATCTTGAAGCAATATCACCATTGTCACAGGATAATAAATGTTATCGATGTCAACTAGTTTTAATGTTCTGGCTGGTGTGTATAGTGTAATGGGGGAATCAGTATCTGGACTAGGTATGCACCCTGGGCTTCCACAGACAGAGACAGCACAGGTAAAAGTCCAAGGTCCAGGAGTTTATTTTAACAAATGCAAAAAAGAAACAAAAAAATGCATTAACTTCAGGCTAATAGAAAAAAAACACCTGCTCTCTGCTGAGCACTCACTAATCTGAATACAGCCACTGCTCAGAGTTCACAGAAGGTCTTTCCTCTAAGATGCAGAATTTCAACAGACCTAAACACAAGCTTGCAGGCCCAGGTTTTATTGGTCTGATACCAGTCCTTGTACGTGGAAGTGACCTCCCACCCATCACTTGGACCCAGGAAAAACCAGCCCGGACTAGGCTTCTTGGAGCAGCCATACTGATCCTAAGATCTGTCATTAACTTAGTGCTACTGACACACAAACTGACGGCTTCCTTCACCAAAACCAGGCATTTCTGTGACACGTATCTGTCCACGTACTCCCTAAAGCCAAATAGGAGAGTAGGGAAAATAGACCTTCCCTCAATAACCCCACCTCTCGCTGTCTCACAATACACACATATGTAAAAAGAAATAGCTGCATCTGGATTGATTATACTACTCTGTATTTAAATGTCATTGAATTACCTTCTTATAATCTTAAATCTAGATTTATTACATGTCTGCCTGGACTATAAACCCCAAGATGTTTGGACCCGAACACCTGCTTCTCCTGCAACTTCTTATTCCCTGGTGATGTACAGAGTATCCATATGTATGAGAATACTATCCTGTCAGTAGTCTAATTGAAAAACACAACCTTCAGCCTTTCCCCATTGTGAGATGGTTGTTAGCAGAGAACAGATTGCATCCAATTCACAGAATCTGTAGAGAAAATATTATAGGTTTGGGGTCCCTTTAATGCTAATGGTTCACCCACTGGAAAAGCACAAGCCCTAACAGAATCCAATTGCTTCCAGAGAGACTCAGAGAGATGACAAGGAGCGCCTCCTTCTCATTCACATGGGAACAATTAAGCACAGAACTTGCTGCGAGCATTTCCTACACTGTGTTCAGACTGGAACCAATGAGCTTTGTAGCTGTAAGCTATTTTTCCAGCTGGGAAAATACTAACATTGAAAGTGACACCACAGCAATAATAAAGGGGCTCCGTCGAGTTCATGTCTTGGCAATATAAATACCACTTGGATAAAATAAATAGTAGTTTTGAGAATAATTCTTAAAAAAGGAAATATCAATTAAAAGTAAAGGGATATTCCCATCTCACTAATTAGCTCTGAACATGTTGGTGAAAGTAAATAAAGACTGTTATAGATACTGCAGGTTGTCCATCCTACTTGTTCACAGATGATTTCCTAGATTACCAACCACCTCTGCTACCATGCTAAACTTATTTTCTTTATATCTATATATTAATTTTAGTAATAGTACCAAATGTACCTGCATGCCAAATTTATATATAAATAATATATATAATATAAATATATATATATATATATATATATATAAATCATATATAATAAACAAAAAAATATAGAAAAAATAGAAAACGGGTGGCCAGCGGCGTTAGCCTAGAATACATTAAGCCCAAAAAATTTTAAAAAAAGAAAAAAATCCACGGCACTCTCCAAACAGAAATCAAGTAAATGGTAGTTTATTCCCCTCCCATGCTAAATTTGAGCGACGTTTCGCCCCCCTGGACCTTTGCCCAAAAAAAAAGGGAAAAAGGGCCCTTCCAGGGTAAAGTTTGAAACGTCGTCAATGAGCAGGGGAGGAAAAAAAACCCCCCATTTATTTTGGATTTCTTTTTTGGGGATTTGGCCGGGTTTTTTTTTCCTATTTTTAAATATATTTTTATTTTTTAAAATATTTTTAATTTTTTATATTTAATATATATATAAATATTTTTGGATTATTTTTTATATTATTATAATACAACCCCGGCCACTTTTTTAAATTTACCCCTTTGGTCCAATGCTCGGTTTTCAATTTTTTTTTCAAATTCGGCCAATACATGGGGCAACTCAGTGAAATTTAGGCATGTAGACATGGTCAAGAAAAAATCTCCTGCATTTAAAAACCGAAATCAGTATGGGGAAGAAAGGTGATTTGAGTCCCTTTGAACGGGGAAATGGTTGGGGGTGCCGGGGGCGGTTTCTGAGTATTTCAGAAAAAACGATTCCTGGATTTTTTACGCACCAACCCCTCTAGGGTTTTTAAAAAGAGAATGGTCCGAAAAGGAAAAAACAACCAGTTTAGCGGGAGTTTTTGTGGGGGGAATTTCCCTTTTTTGATGCCCGAGGTCAAAAGGGGAAAGGGCAACTGGTTTTTTATGATAGAAAGGCAACAGTGGAAATCAAAAGCCAAACCCCCACAAAACCCAAATTTTGGGAAGAGCATCTCTGGAAAAAACACGTGGGGGGCAACTTTGGGGCAGAAAGGGTTTTCATGCAAACAGAAGGAAAAACAGGGTGCCAAAATCCTTTTTAAAACAAAGAACAGGGAAAAAGAGGCTCCAAAATTTTCCCCAACTCATCGAAAAGGACTGTAGAAGATTGGAAAAAAAGTTTTCCGGTCTGATGGGGTCTTTATTTCTGATGCGACAATTTGGAGGTAGGGTCGAATTTGGCTTTAACAAAATGAAAGCAAGGATCCACTCCCGCCCTTTAAACAAAGGTTCAGGCTGGGTGGTGGGGGGTTTTATGGTGTTGGGGGGAAAATTTTTTTGGCATCTTTGGGCCCCCTTTTGGGACCAATTGAGCATCGTTGCAAAACCTTTTGGGAATCTATGAAAAGAAGAATTGAGGCACTTCTGAAAAGGCCAAAAAGGGGGCCAAACCCCTTTCTTGCATGGTGTACCTAATAAAAATTTGGGGCCGGGTTTATTTATTTTATATTTATAAATTATTAAATTTTTTTAAAAAATTTAATTTTATATCTCTGGTAAAAAAATTTGGGGACCAAATGCAAAGGTTTTTTTTAAAAATAGCCTCTCAAAAAGTCTGGCGCCATTCCAGCCAGGTCAGTTGAATTCCAACCAAATTTCCCCCACATTCTACTTAAAATTGGGGTTTTATTAGGGGATCCCTCCTTTAACCAAATTCTTAAATTTAAATTTTTTAAGTGTTGGGGAATAAAAAAAAAAAACTGCTGGGGGTCTTCACAATTTCCCCTTTTCAATAGGGAAAAAACTGGATGGCCCAAAAAAAGTGTTGGGGAAAAGGCCCCAAAAGGGGTTTGAATGAAAAAATAAATTTTTCCCTGCCAAAGGATGAAAGAAAAAATCTTTTCCCGACCCTTTAAAAATTTGTCTTTTTTGTTTTAAAAAAAAAAATTAACTTTTTTTCGCTGCAAATTTGAGGTCCTACAGGGGCCCGCTGCTTCTTTTTTTTATTAAAATTTTTAAGAAATTTTCATCCACTGCAAATAAAAAACAAAATTTGTTGCTTTGAAAATTTTGGAGACAAGGGTTTTCTTTAAATTTAAAAAAAAAAATAACATTTTTTTTAAAATTTCTCTAAAAAGTTTTCATTTTCTCTTATTTTTTTCTCTTTTAAAACATTTTTTGTGGGGTTTTAAAAATATAAATAATATATATATAAATTAAAATATAATATATATATATATTTATTAATATATATTAACATATAGTGTCTTGCAACAGCTTGGGTTTACTGCAAAAAGCCTTTAGGAAAAGAGCCCCGAGGGAAAAAAAGGAAAAAGGGTTTTTTTGGTCCTTTAAGTTTATTTCTGCAGAAAAAAAAAAATATGGGAAAATGCACAGAA
Organism: Phyllomedusa bahiana; assembly: GCA_025379985.1. Taxonomy (NCBI): domain Eukaryota; kingdom Metazoa; phylum Chordata; class Amphibia; order Anura; family Hylidae; genus Phyllomedusa; species Phyllomedusa bahiana. The sequence goes on from JAODAL010055375.1 coordinate 5,817, forward strand.
AAAAAGCAAACCAAAAAAACAAAAAACCCCGTTTCTGAGCACTTACTAAAAGCTTACCCCCCTTTGCATCTTTTAAAGGGCGACAAAGGGTTTTTTCCCGTGTGAAAAACCCCCCCCCAGAAGGTAGACTGGAGTTGCAGCCAATTTCCCAGTCAGCTACCTGAGTACCTTACATTCCCCAAAGGGGAAAAAATGGAGTGGAACATGGGGGGTTAAAACAACCCCCAATGCCATGCCTTTTCCCAATTTAAAAACCCCAACCCCCCGGAAAGGGGGAAAACCCCTACTAAAAAAAGTTTTTGAAAATTAAAGTCAACTGTTTTAATATCGGCACCTTTTTGGCCCTTCCCTTTCCCCTCCAACCCCCAAAAGGTCCTTAAAATTGGGGGGCATTTGTTTGATCTCTCCATGCTTTTGCCCAGGTTGGCGGGGTGTAAAACCCCTTAGATTTTTCCCGCGCGGGGCCTTTCAAAAAAACATCATAAAAGTGTAAGTGTGTAGGTATAGATGTGATAAAAATAACAATATTGGGGAATGTTTCCTTTCTGGTGGGTATTTTAAAAAGGGGTTGTGGCTGTAGAAAACAAAACCCCCCCCTTGCTTTAAAAAGATTTTAAACAAATTTTTAAAAAGGGTCAATACGGGTTTTTAAATTTTTTGGAAAAGGGGATTTATGAAACTGCACAGTTCATGAAAGTGTATCGGAAAGGGAAAAATGACAAAAGTTTCATGGAAAACAAGTGGGGAAATCAAAGCATCTCCCACTAAAAAGTTGCATTTTCCAGAAAACTTCACTTTTCAGAATTCGACTTCCACTGATTGCCAAAGGGTTGTCTCCTCCAGTGAGTCTTTTTTTATTTTTCAATTTTAAAAGTTTGGGTTTTCTGAGTCCAGACGGGGGGGACCAAACAAAAAAACAAAAAAACCCCCCAAACCATTGGGAAAAAGAAAAACGGCCCGGGGTGGGAGCTTTTTGGTCTGGGGAATGGTTTTTGGGAGGTTTTTCGGGTCACTCATTTATAAGGCACTCTCAGCCAATGTGGGTACAAATCCATCCTTGCAGATACTGTACACCCATACATGGTGATTGTCTTCCCTGGGGCAGATTGGATCTTCCAGCAAGACAGTGCAACATGTCACACGGCTAGAAATGTTCAACGTTGGTTGAAAAAGCATAACCAAGACTTCCAAATACTATCCTGGCCTCTGAATTCTCCATAATAGAACCCAGCTGAACATCAGTGAGAGCACCTCAATGGTTGTGTTGGCTCTATGTATCCCACCTCACACACCTTCCAGCAGCTGTGGAATGCAGTCAGCATGACTGTGACAGTCTACCAAGAAATTATTGAGTCACTCCTAGCCAGGGGCTTAACTTATAGCTCTGGAGCCCCCGCCTACCACATGCCACTGATAATACTGGTGTAGTCATATGTGGCTGAGGGTCCTTTGGACTTCCACAAGCCTTTGGGCCCAGTATTGACTTCTACCTCTGCACCCCTATAGCTACGCCCCTGCTCGTCGCCAGTCTTTCTGCAATCTGTAACGCACACAGCGTTTACTCTGGATATTTGCTGGTGGCCATAATAATGTGACCTCAACTGTGGTTAGGTACTTTACAGTGTGTTAAATGAAATGATGCGTGTACATATACTATGATTTAGTTGATGTTTAAAGTGTGGACCCCCCAATGATGCATCCAAATCACTCCATCTGACCCTTACTAAAATCAGTGGTTGAAGCACCCCCTCTTCAACTCCCCACCAATAACGTGAATAGTAAATGTTAGATGCACAAATTATCCATTTAGACAAGAGTTCCCCCATGTTTTTGGTATAGGGCTAGGGTTGCACAACACCTTTTTTCCAACTGTTGGGTGACTTCAGTGTTTCTTAATGGGGGTAAATTGGGATTGACTTGTCAAGGGCACAAGAATTCCGGCCATGTTGATTGTTGCAAAACCTTTCCATTCATTAAAAAACATTGAGGCTGTTAATTTGTTCCCAAGCCCTAGCCCTAGCTTTATAGACTCTGGGACCTGACTTCAGCTACTCTTGTTCATGCAGAAGGTGATACAGTTAATAGAAGTACATGAAAGATTAATCGTGCATGAGATTTACTAATATCCAATGGCTTCTAAATAGTCTAAAAACATTGGTATATGTGATGCGACATGTATGGGGCATTATACTGCTGTTATTGCGCATAAGGATAATAAATATATATATATATATATATATATATATATATATATATATATATATATATATATTCTGGATCAATAAGGGAAAGCAGATTCTCAGATTACTCAGATGGCTATACAGATTACAACTTCTCAGATTACTATATCACTGTGTGAAAGGTTAGTCATTTGTTTTGTTATCATAACTCTCTTCATCTTCCGAGCATCCACTATAGACTCTTTTCATCCCTACTGCGAGAATAAAATTCCTTCATTATAGATGTGTTCAAGACAAAAAGTCACAAACAACATTTAACATGCTAGTTAACTAATCAATATGCTAAATCCCTAATTACAGAAGCTCCATCGGTTTACGCTTTAGAATCCATATAAATTGCTAAATTATCTTTCAAGAAATGAAAGCTCATGGAGAAAATATGACAAACAAGGTAAAATATATGCATGGCCTAGATTCAACAAAGGTTGGCTAGGCAATTGTATTTCTTAAGGAGAACCTGCTAGAGTTTTATGTAGATTTTATTAAACACTGTTGTTAGGAATTGCAAGTAAATGCCAAAGATCTGTGGATACTAAGATTGATGGGCTGATTTTCAGGATGGAGCACTTGCAAAATTGTTGGGTGCTTTCGCACCAGTAGTAGACCTTTTAGTTTAATAAGTAAATATCATGGCTACCATTCGCTTTAGATTTAGAACTTGGAAGCTCTTGTAGAATCTGTAATATGGGTCTCCAATGTGCCATCTGCTATCCTTATGCACTTTTTTTGTGTGGCACTGCTGAACTTTTTTCTGCATTAGGGTGGAGAAGCAAATATTAGGGCTTCATAAAAAAAGGTTATGTTCTTATATTGTAGTCACTGAAAGCAACTACAACCATGAATTTAAGGGGCTACTACCTCCATCTGGAGAAATTTTTTTTAATCTTCACAGGCAACAAGGCTCTTTACCATAAGAATTGTAAAGTAGCAACCTCAGGAACTGTTCACAGCAGGAACAGGTGAGGGTTTCAAACAAGTTTTAGATATCTAGTTACAACAACAATAATATTAATACTTATGTAGCCATATAAAATTTGTTAGAATGTAGATATAGTCTGATTGCAATTTGGGATAAGCAGTGAAATATTCATTTTAGGGCACAATAGATCTTGCTTTATGGGTTCCATATTCTGGATCAACAGGGGGAAACAAAGTTTTAAAATGATTTATACATCAATCTTCATCCATGTGTTCTCCCCTCATTTGGTTTATATTGATACACATATGTCTTTTTTCAACCGTACTATATACAGTGCCTCACAGAAGTGAGTACACCCCTCATATTTTTGTAGATATTGTATTATATCTTTTCCTGGGACAATACTGAAGATTTGTCACAATGTAATGTAATCGGTGTAATGCTTGTATAACATTGTAAATTTGGTGTGCCCTCAAATAACTAAACACACAGCATCAATATCTAAACCGCTGGCAACAAAAGTGAGTACACTCCTAAAGGAAAATGGACAAATTGTGCCCAAAGTGTCAATATTTTGTGTGGTCACCATTATTTTCCAGCATGACCTTAACTCTCTGGGGCCTGGAGTTCACTAGAGCTTCACAGGATGCAGCTGCTGGAATCCTCTTTCTATGACAATATCACTGAGCTGGTGGATGTTAGAGACCTTTTGCTCCTCCACCTTTCATTTGAGGATGCCCCACAGATGCTCAATATGGTTTAGGTGTGGAGACATTCTTGGCCAGTCCAGCACCTTTACCCTCAGTGGTCAACCTGGAGTTGTGTTTTGGGTTGTTACAATGTTATAATACTGCCCTGCAGCTCAGTTTCCAATGGGAGGAAATCATATTCTGCTTCAGTATGTCACAGTGCATTCATGGTTTTCTCACTGACTGTAGCTAACCAATGCTGGCGGCGCTCATGCAGTCCCAAATCATGACACTCCCACCACCATGCCTGACTGTAGGCAAACACACTTGTCTTTGCACTCCTCACCTGGTTACCACCACACACACTGGACACCATCTGAACCAAATAAGTTATCTTAGTCACATCAGACCACAGGACCTGGTTCCAGTACTCCATGTCCTTACTCTGCTTGTCTTCAGCAAACTGTTTACAGGCTTTCTTGAGCATAATCTTTAGAAGAGGCTACATTATGGGACGACAGCCATACAGACCAATTTGTAGTGTATGACATATGGTCTGAGCACTGACAGGCTGACCTCCCACCCATTTAACTTCTGCAGAAATACTGGCAGCACTCATATGTCTATTTTGAAAAGACAATCTCTGGATATGATGTTGAGCATGTGCACTCTTTGGTCGACCATGGTGAGGCCTGGTCTAAGTGGAACCTGTCTTGCTAAATCGCTGTATGGTCTTGGCCATCATGCTGCAGCTCAATTTCAGGATGTTGGCAATCTTTTTATAACCCAGGTCATATTTTTGTAGATCAAAAAAAAAATTTTCAGATCCTTAGAAAGTTCTTTGCCATGAGATTCCATGTTGAACTTCCAGTGACGAGTATAAGACAGTGTGAGAGTGATAATACCAAATTTAACACACCTGCTCCCCATTCACACCTGAGACCTTGTAACACTAAAAATTCACATGACACCATAGAGGGAAACTGGAAAATTGGGCACAATTTATCTATTTTCACTTAGGGGTGTACGCACGTTTGTTACCAGCGGTTGATTGTGTTTTGAGTTATTTTGAGGGCATACCAAATTTATACTGTTATACAAGCTGTGCATTGACTACTTTACATTTTGTCAGAGTCATATCTTCAGTTTTATCCCATGAAAAGATGTAATACAATATTTACAAATTTGTGAGTCATGTACTCACTTTTGTAAGATACTGTAACTCCTCATCTCTATAGCAAGGAAAGTAAAGAAACCCAGCCACAGGTAATAAGCATGTGTGAGGGGGATAAACTGTAAAGAGGCCTGTTGTCTCACATTGGCCCACAGGAGAGTATGGGTAACATCAAGAGGGTCCCTGGGCATATCAGGATTGGGATTTTTTTCAGGAAGAAGGACAGAAAAAAAAAATCAAAAAAAGAAAAGACAGAATATAAGAGAAATGCAGTATTTGCAGTCAGGTACAGTAGCTGTAGGGTGGCCCACAAAAAACTAACTTCACTGGTTGGCTCCTGTCACCCCACTTGTGGCCTGGATAGTCAGACTTAAAGGGTTTTTTTCTCCATAGTTTTTTACAGAGTCACAGGAAGTTTCAGGCTCTCACTTCCTATTCAGGCTGTGGGCAGGTCTACAGCAGTGATTGACATATCAGCTCTGCTATTCCTGTATGAGCCTGTTACAGTGACAAGAGCAATCTAAAAGATTAAAGTTTGTCAGTAACCTAGATAAACAAGCTTCTGTGTTGGAAATAACACTCATCAGGGAGTGAGTCACCATGGTCAGAAAGGACAGCTGGTGCAATGAAAGCAGAGAGAGATGGCCGGTAACCTAGAGAAACTTGTGTACAGAAACAGTAGATAAAATATCCTCTCCTAAACAAAGCAAAATAAAAAAGCAATATATTTGGCAATAGTCTTTAGATTTGCCTGAATTTTCAAGACTAATCATTCTGGTGAGAAATCCCGGTAAACAGTGTCCTAAAAAGTAGGGTCTGAGTAATGACCCCATGTTATATGCGTAGTGGGTTCTGGAGACATCTTTGTCTGGAAATCTGAGGTGCATATTTAACAATGTATGACCATATCTACGACACTTTAGGAGCCTATGTACCTTTTGATGGCTTTAGTGGTTTTCACACATTTTAAGGTAAAACTAAAAAAAAAAAAAAAAAAAACAACAAAAAACAGACGTAGAGGATGTCCCCTTGTTCTAGATACAATCCTGGGTATAAATAGATCTTGAGAGAGAGCTCTATAATAACCTTTGATGTATTTAAACATATTTATTATGTCCCCCCGACGTCTTTTCTCTAAACTAAATAACCCTTCCCCTGCTCATCTTTCTGGGTACTGTAGTCCACCCAGTCCTTTTATTATTTTTGTTGCCACCTTTGTACCTTTTCAAGCTCTACAATGTCTTTCCTGTGCACGGGTGCCCAAAACTGTACACAATATTCCATGTGTGGTCTAACCAATGACTTGTATAATGGGAGAATAATGTTCTCATCATGTGCATATATGCCCCTTTTAATACACCCATAATCCTGTTTGCCTTGGCAGCTGCTGTCTGACACTGGCTGCTACAATCAATTTTACTGTCCACCAGGATTCCCAAGTCCTTCTCCATGTCACTTTTACAATTGTGAAATCTTTCCACTGGACTCAACAATGTTAAAAGGTTCATGTCCTGCAGAATTACGTTCATTTTACCCTGTTTGAAACAGGTGCATTTATTTGTGCAATGTCGTGTATAGATAGACAAAGGGCTGAGGTAGATTGGCTTCTTTTCTACATGATTGATGGATTATTTTTTATCAGCTGTAAGTGTGCTGCTGAGGCATTAATTCTCATATTGTTTGGCCCTCCGCTCTACAATTTTATGGAACCATGGACATGCTCTTAACTAAAGAAGATTTGAATTACCTTATTTTACAACTATCAATGCCGAGTAAGATGTGGATTAGCAGAAGCACAAAACTTACACCCACTTTTCCATGTACCTCTGAATCATACACAGTTATTAGTATTCACAAACATGCAAAACTGATTGATTGTCAATTGATATGCTAAGGGTTTTTAATCAGCAGAATCTGTTACGATAGAAAAAACGTTAACCAACAAACTTGTGCACATCCAAAGGCCTTGCCAATAAAATCTTGGCAACTTTCATCAAGACTGTTGTACAAAAACTGCTCAGCAAATCCACAAGGTTCATTAACATAATAGACATCCTGTAACAAAACTGATTTTCACACATTTTTCAGTCCTTTATCTTTAAAGAATAAGTTGTGTGTACTTCACAGAGGTTTCTAAAGTTTGATGGTGTAACCATGTAAATGTGGGAAATGTATATATGTATATCAACATTTTGCTGTGTCATTGTGTAGTCCTGGAAGGGGTTAATATAATCTGTGTAGAAGACAGAGAGAGACACAATAGCTGGGCCTGCCCCTAATCAGTGCGAAGCTAAGGGGAGGGCAACAGAAGTTACACAGTTATAAGGGAAAGTCTGTCAGCTTCTAGTTAGTTCTGTTCCATGAAGCTCTGTTAAAACGTTCCCTCAAAGTGCTAGCTGAGGACAGTTCCAGGGTAAAGAGGGAATCTCCTAACCATCAGCCAGCAATGGTGTAGGGCAGGCTGGGATCAGCTGCCATCAGTTGTACTCACTGTTCCACCAGAAAAAAGTGAGTTAGACACCGAGAACAAGAAGAATAGTGCACAATGTGAGGACAGACAGGGGAGTGTCCTGTGGAAGTGAAAGAAGCAGGCTGCCAAGATTGTCTCAGAAGGACCGCTGTTCCTGAGACTGAAAAGCCTAGGTGTGAGTGGCTGTTAAGTAAGTTAATCACAAGGTGACTGGTGTTGTGGCCTAGTGGTGGTCAAGTCCTGGTGAAACCACAATGGCTGGGGAACGTAGGAATCCTTCTCCAGGAAGTGAGGAGTCACAGTGTAGTGTGCCAGAGAAGAACAACATAGGAAGTGAGCACTGAATACCTAAAGTCTTGGGCAGCATGCTGAGGTACCAAGAGGACCTTTTAGGCATGGGTGTTGGCCTAGTGACTGAAGAGACTGGAGGGAGGCAGCTCGTGAGGTTATTGCCCAGGGAGAAATGTAAAAAATGAAGCTATCATACTGTGCTGAGAGTTCCTGTATCCTAAGTGATGAAGAAGTGAACTGTGCTGTGTCCAAAAGTGCAACGTCCTCAAAGTCAAGTGCCATGAGTAAAGCCTGAAAATTCCTGAAACTGCGAGTTTGTGTTGTTATTTCAATCACCCTGGTACACACCACTATTACACCCAGCATTCTTGTCAAAGACCAGCACGTCTTACAACCCTGAAATATATTAATATATGAGTGGTGGGGGTGCAACAAGCACAAGAGAAAGGAGGTTTTAATTGTATGAAATACAGAGCACCTTTCTCATTCAGACATTGTGTTTGGTATTGTGGCTCAACCTTATTCACTTTAATTCCAAACATCATGACCCAATGGCTTATATGTAATGTTGCTTGAATGAGGTCCTGTGCAGCTCAACTAAAGTTTGATGTCCTGAATCCAATATTTTTCTTTAACTCCATCCCTAACCAAAACCATAACCTTAATCCTAAATTATGGCTATGGTTCATTTACCGGTCTTTCTATTGGACACTCCCATTATGGCCGGGCTTCCAGTCTTGTCCAAAGCCCAACATATTGGTAGTCACAAAAGATGTCATCTGACATCACTTCAGGTTATGATAATATTGGGCCTATGTTTAAGTAGCTCGAAGTGACGTTGGACGTAATACAGTTCCTATGACATAACTGAGTGGTCCATACTTGGCAAATGTGTGTGCAGCAATATACAGTGTTTATGTATAGAGTGTGTGTGTAAAATATTTAATTAGTTTTTGTGTGTACGATTAGCAGCATTATTCATATTTACAGTATAATAGAATATTATGTGTATAGAATATAGTAGAATTATTATTATAGTTAAAGAACCACTCCAGGTCTTTCTTTCCCTTAGTTCATTAAGAAGTTGCTTTTAGGAATACAGTGGTGCCAGAAATTTGGATCACATGCAGCTGAATACAGGATTTCCAGCTGATGCAACAGTATTTGTTAGGTCACATGATTCTCTGATTCTCTATGCATTCCTATGTGACTGACTTTGAACCTCCCACTGCAATGCGTGTTTTAGCAACTCAGAATATAGGTCACATGACTCAGCAGTGAAAAATCCTGTATTCAGCTGCAAGTAAGCAAAATTAGTGGCACTACTGTTTACCTAGGAGCAATTTCTAATGAACTAAAAAAAAAAAAAAAAAAAACTCGGAGTGGTTCTTTTAAATTAATTGCTTGCTCTAAATATACTGTTTATGTTACAATTTATTCATATACTTACTAGTAGTATTTATGCATAAGTTAGGTAGCATTATTCATGTGTACAATATATAACAACATTATTTATATGTACAATTCCTAGCGTTATTACTGATAGCGCTGTTTATTTGTAATGTATGTAGTCTTATTTCTGTTATTGTAAGAAATTTAAATGCATCTAGCAGCACCATATATTGAACATATAACTAATTTGCTATATAAGCTATATACAAATAATGCAACTATATACAGTTTATATAAATCGTACTGCTTTACACAGTAATATAACATATGTACAAATAACAGCAAGATTTTATTAAAGGATATGGCTTTTAGATATGGATATATTTATAAATAGTCATCAATTGAAGCCTGCATTTTTTTCTCAACTAAATAACCTCAAAGTTTCAAGAAAATGTGATGCACTAAATATCTTCAACATAGGCATTGATAGTCAATAAGTATCATCAACTTTGGGCTTTAGGGCTGTGCGTACAGACTCTTTACAGCATTATATAGTGGCTATAGGGCTCTCTAGTACAGAGCTAAATGGGGTCAATGTCTTGCCATACAGGCTCAACCAGATTCTATGCACATGTACATATTTTCCTCTAACATGTTGCATCCTTATACATCATGCCCCAATATATATCTGTTGGAATTGCATGGCATCATAAAACCATAAAAGCATAAAAACGTCTATGTGCCACCTTATACATTTTTAGACATACAGAAATACACTAAAGGCCATAATCTAATAAAAGTAATTATTTAAATATTATTTAAAGGGATATGCAGAGCATCACCCTTCTGCCTGATCTGATTTTAGTAGTATAATGTTGTAGTGTGTTAGCCATAGAAATGGCCAACATTTCCCACATGAACAGATTTGCAGCATGTTGGGTGCACCTGGAGAAACAAAATCAGTCACACAGCTAATAAAATTAATTATTTCCCAAAATTATTCGACTTTTGGAGAAGACATATATCTTCAGCATTTGGGAACATCAATGGGTTCAACATGTGCACCAAAGTACGCACATCTCTTTATTGCAGAACTGGAAGAAGCATATCTATCCACATGCACCACCAAACCTATGATTTACCCTTGTTATATTGATCATATCCTGATCATCTGGACTGCAGGTGAGGAGGCCCTACTGAAATTCCATAGCGACTTTAATGACTTTAACTCTACCATCAACCTTAAAATGGACTATTTAGATAGTGAAATCCACTTCCTGGACACCACTTTACATATTAAGGACCACTGCATTCTCACCACAATATACCACCAACCAGCAATCAGAACTGCCTAGTTTAGAAACAACAGCTTTCACCCCAAACACACAAAACAATCGATTATATACAGCCAGGCTATACAATATAATCATATTAGCTCCGACAATGCAGACCTGGACAAGCATCTCTTGGATCTTAGGACTAAATTCCTCCGATTGGGCTACAAACCTAAAGTGACGGACAAACAAAGCAAAGCAACAGCCATCAAAAGGGACAGTCTATTTACATACAAAGAGACCCAGGATGAAGCTTAAGTGCACCTAGTTGTCGCCTACAACCCACAGTTGGAGAATTTGCTAAGGAACTTCAACCGGTGCTACATAGGGACAACAGACTTAAGTAAATATTCCCAGTCCCCAATCCTTTCCGTTTAGCAACCACCAAACCTGTGACAAATTATTGTCTGGAGTGCCCTGAAGTCCGCAACAGAAAATAGCACCTCTATCTGCCTGCAAAATGGGTGCAATATCTGTAGGCACATCCACACCGCTGACAGTGTACCTACCCACAGTCACAGAAGATGCACAGAATAAGGGGGATAATTTCCTGCAGATCTTCCAACATGGTGTATTAGATTATGTGTGTACAATGTCCCACCGTCGGCCTCTATGTGGGGGAAACAGGGTAGAGATTCAGTCAGCGCATGAACTCACACAGATTCATTATTAACAGCAGGACAGATCTCCCAGTGACCGCACATTTCTCCAGAAAAGACCGTTCTATTGAAAATTTGTGGGTAGTGGTTTTAATGGAACATTTTAAGACACAGAGGGAGAGGAAGGAATGGGAATATAAGATAATGCAAAAATTTCAAACTTTGCAATGTGGACTCAAAATTTTTTATTTTGTTATGGGTACCCTGTCAAAACCGGAAGATTGCCTCAGCTACTGTCACACATGGCCTGCAGCAGCATCTCTTCATGCCCAATGTCAGATCAGTCAGAACCGAGAGATTATGTACAACCCTTTCAAAGATTTTTCTGCTTGTTTGCATTGTAATTAGCTTATTAATGTTTCCATTGTTTCCAGAGCATGAAATACCCAATGGATCACTAAGCAATTAAAAGATATCACTTATACAAATTTAAGTCACTTTCAAGTAAGTAAAAGTAAATTGATCCTGTCTCTAAACCAAAAGAAGGAGGGTTTAGTTCAATTATCTAAGTATAGCATTAGCTGTATTATTAGTATTCAGCTGCAGGAACAGGGAGCACATCTGGTCCTTTAGAGCTCTGGTTTTTCTTGGGAGCTGTGTGCACCCACAGATAATTTATTAATTTCCCCTCCAAGGCTGAAATCTTCACATTGCCGTATTTTTTGTCTGTCATGCACCTTGTGTACTCATAAGAAAATTGTTATGCAGAAAACAGAGTAGAATTAGTCTTGTGAATAAGGGGCCGTTTACACGGCACAGAGGAAATACCAGTTGGATTATCCGACCGGTATTTGCTCTGTTTTGGGGCCATTTACACAGCCCCAGGGGGTGGCTTTTCTCCATGGTTTGCGGGAAAAAGCCCTCCCCCTTCTAATTGACACTAAAGTTCCACCCGAAAACCAATGTTTTTCGGACCGCCAGCGGACTACTGGACTGCTGTGTGGACTGCTGCATGGATTTTCCATTGAGGTCCGTGATAAAGTTTGATAGCCGGTTTACAGGCGGCTTTCAAAACCGAATACTGTCTGTAAAACCGGCTGAAAAACCTGCCGTGTGGACAAGCCCTAAGAGTTTTTTCTGCCAAGAGGTTTTTTAATAGTTCCTCACGCAATATCTACACAGCACAGGATTTTGGTAGTTTTTTAAGGGGATTCAGTATGTTGAATCTGCTGAAAAACCGACCATACCCTATGCTGCATAAAAAAGCAATGAAAAATTCATGCTATATACAGAATGGATTTTTTACCGTCGCTTTAAAAATCCGGTGTAATAAGCAAAATGTTGTACATTCTGCTGGATTCTGCTCTCATTTGCCATCGGCCCTGCTACACTAAATGTACGGGTTGATGGCAAATCTGAAAACTGACCGCGGTTTTAGCGCAATTCACCGCCAAAACCCACGGTCCAGCAATGACAAAATGCCTTTGCATTTCCATGTGAAAATGGATACCCATTCATTTGAATGGGCAATTCATTTAGTAAATCAAACTGTGATTTACAGAAATTTCAGATTTAAAATCTGTGTTGTGGAAAAAAAGAAACGGTCATGTCCATAATTTGAAGCAGAGTCCACTTCATGCAGGTGTAATGCGAGTTAGCCTAATTGAATTGGGGATAAGCCACAACCCAATCAGACACAAATACTTCATCTGCTAAGCTAAAATTCTCTTCAGAAAGCTGAGATTCACCTCAGATTTCTGCCTCAGATTCCATGTTGGATTTTTTTCGATTGGTAAAAACCCAACTTCTGAATATACCTTAACATATTTTACATTTGGACCCAGGAGCTTTAAGTTAAGCCACATAGGAGGAATTTCATTCTTAGTCTGAACTTCTGACAAGCAAGCAAATTGCTGCTGAAAAATCATATGGAATACTTACCAAACTTTTTTCTCCTGATTCCTTGACATTTAAGTCCCTCCCCTGGGAATGCCCCCAATCTACCTTGGAATGCCCAGTTTTGGGGCAGGATTTATATAATCCTCACCCCTTTTGCATCGTGCTTTGCGGGAGTCTCCCAGAAGAAATGGGAGGGTTGGCAAGTATGTCATATAGCCTGATTTCCATGCAAACATACCTCACAACGCAATTCATATATTTTATTAATAAGCTTAAACAGCTATTCCCATTTCATCAAGTGATGGCATATCACTAGAATATTCCATCTATTCAAGAGAGTAAGGCAATCTGCAGTTCATTGCAAAAGCTGGGTGGCAAGGAGCACCACTGACTAGGAAAAATGTGAAGGGGCCGCCTCTTTGTAACTGAATGCACGTCAAGAAGATGGCTCCCAGGCATGCAAAATAGCCCCCAGGCCATCTTATTATAGTCTTTGTTAACACAAAATGCTGGTATAATTAGTCTATTTAGCAGCATTGGGAGCAAACATAACTTGCCACTTGTGTGCTTGCAAAGAATATTTCTCACAAACCAGCAGAAGCTGATGAACCCAGAGAGGACAAAGCTATGGTGAGGATGATGAAAAACATACGTTATAGTGTTGTTCGAATGGGTCCTTGTTCAGTTCAGTAATAGTTTGGCCAAACCTGTCAAAATAGTTGGGATTCGGGATATCCTGAACCCGAATTTTACAAAACCCAAACCCCAAACCCTTAACCCTAGCCTTAAGTTCCCGTTTGGGGTTAGGGTTATGATAAGGGTTAGAATTAGGGTTAAAAATTGGGTTAGGTTTAGAGACAATTTTCCAGCAAATTCCACCAAAATTCAGTTTGAGTCAACCCGTATTAAATAGCTGATGTCTGGGTTAAATTTAACTATGAACCAGAGCTTAACACTAGTTATAAAGAAACACTTGAAAACCATTCCAAAGGGAATGTATCACCTATATTTTCCATGAACTAAAAGCTAGTGACTGATGTCTTTTCTTTTTTTTTCTAATATGTTTTTATTTTCTGATTTTTTTAATTCTGTTTTCTCTATAGGACAATGTGGGTGATCATCTGCTTTTAACAGCAGTGAGAAATTTGCTTTACAGTGGCCACATAGACAATAAGAGCATGTGAACAGGAGCTGACTCCTTGTCTTCTAGAGATTTGTGGGCACAATCTTTGACCTGTGAATATTGGATCCTATATTGTCTGTATATAGTTGTAACATGTCATTGTAATCCTGACTGACATGAAAATGAGGAAATTGCTGAGAAGTAATCTATACAGCAGCATCACCCTACTCCAGCCTTCTGCCTGCCTGTGATACTACATTCTGGTTGTATGGAGCAGGCTCACGTACAAACCCCTATATTGTGAACACACAATTATTCACATTTATATACAGCTTACCTACACGAAGAAATAAAATAATAATAAATAGTAAAATACAGTAGAGTTTCATAGCGTTTCCCTCCAGGAAAAATGCCAGAACAATAGTATATTAGATACTGGACACAAGAAAAAAATAAGACACAAACAGAGCTCCACTATTGACAATCCCCATAATAGTAGGACAGGGCAGGATTCAATATCAGTCAGATTATCATTGCTTCACAAAATATTTCGGCAGTTTGTCCATTTAGAATGCAGTGTCTTTTGCCGATAGCATTTTCGTGTTTTTATTCCACCTTCAAGAGCCATAACTTTTTCTGTTTTTCCATTGCCATAGTTATATAAGGAGCTGCTTTTTAATGGGACTAGTTGTATTTTGCATTGGTATTAATAAAAGTACTGTAAAACATGCTGGGAAAGACAATAATTCTTTCTGGGGTGAAATGGAAAAAAAAAATCACAATTGCGCCATCGTTTCTTGGGTTATATTTTTTCCAGTTTACCATATGGTATAAATGACGTAAAATAAGTGGATCCCAGCAACACGCATCAACCGGTGGCATAAACATAAACAAATTTACTTATTTTTTATTACTTATTTATTTGTGCACAATCCAAAGCATGTAAGCAAAAAGCCACACTGACACGTTTCGGCGGGCAACGCTTTATTCAGCGGGTAGCGTAGTGTTGGCTACTAAGCGCACAAATCTCTTTATATATGGGCGGGAACACATATATGCAACAAATTAAGGGTGATTAACCCTTAGTGTAACGATACATCATAACTGCAACAGAAATTACTGCAATATTGCATAAGAAATAAGTAAAAACATATGTTAATACTATAACAATAAAACATATTATATATAAAACATATTATAACAATAAAACATATTATAACAATAAAACATAATAAAACATATACCCACACCTCAGACTCTCCCCCTCTCTCACTAGCCTCAAAGCAACCTGAAAACCCATCTCTTCAGATTTGCCTTTACCCAACATTAACTCCATTGCTGCCACGCCACCCCATAAAAATGTCTGTCCCTCACCTTCTGTCTCTCCCCACCTTCCTTGTAGACTGTAAGCCCTCACGGGCAGGGACCTCTCTCTTCCTGTACCAGTATTTATTTCTTAAGTTGTCTCCCTTGTACTTATTTGACCTATGTTATGTATGCAACCGGATTGTACAGCGCTCTAAAATAAATAATAATAATAATAATAATAATAATAATAATAATAATAATAATAATAATAATAACATATGATTGCTAAAAAAAAAACAGAGTTTAACAAAATATCCCATGTACTCATAAATTAATAATGATGTTGATACTAAGACCCATGGGCTGTCGAGTGCACAAAATAATCCATTTAGCTTCACTATTAAGTAACTGTCTTTTTATATCTCCACCTCTGATATGTTTAATAATTTTTTCAATTCTTAAAAGCGAAATCATGTAACATCACTATGGTGTATCGCGCAGAAATGTTTTGAAGCATTGGACATATGGGTTGTCCAAATAGGTTTTTGGACGTCTGACAAATGCCTCCTAATTCTAACTTTTTAAGGGTGTTGTAGCACACCCCACATATTGAAGCCTACACATTTCACAAGAGTTTAGATAGACCACATTCCTCATATTACAATTTATGTATTGATGAATATTGTATTGTTTTTTAGTTACAAAGAAAAAGAAAGCCTTAGAAGTATTGAGGTGCCGACAGCTAAGGCAAATGTTGTGCCCGTTCTAAGCTACATATTTTGTTGTTTATCAGATTCACTTAAAAATAAGCTTGGTGAAACTATTGAACCTATGGTAGGTGCCTTTTTGGGCACATAATTGACACCCCCTTCCAAGATAGCAGATACATTCTTGTGGCTGTAAAATGGAAAGATGTCTCCTACTAATATAAACTACCTGTTTAAACTGAGAACTGTAATCTGTAGAAAAAGTAATAGATCTCGAACTAAATAAAATGAAATTACTTTGCTTCAATGATTTTAATAGTTCTGACCGCAGTATTCTGTTCACTTTCTCTCTCACTTGATATGTGGTCTGTACCCTCTGTCTATAAATCTGCTTATAACAGTATTTTCCTGTTCTAAAAAAAAGTCATTCTGTGTGGTGTTTCTTTTTGTCTGAATTAGTACCCCAACTGGGATATTATTCAAGACATGTACAGGGTGGCAGGAGGGAGGAGGCCAACAAAATAGAATTACGGGATGTATGCTTCCGATATAGGGACACTGAAATCCCCTCCCTTCCCCTCCTCCCCAGGGGCGCCTGTTAAAGTTATGTCCAGAAAGTCCATAGAATTATGATGGTATTTATGAGTAAACCACAGATGAATAGGATTTTTATTGATGTAATAAATAAAATTAGTAATTTCACTTTCTATATCAGGAGGAGGTCATCTATATAGTGACCCTACCACCTGATATAGGAGGAAAAAATATTATCAACAGAGAATAAAAATCTCTCCTCCCAGGCACCCATGTAGATATTAGCTAGGGAGGGGGGGGGAAGTGGGCCTCCATTGAAGCACCTTTTGTTGCAAAATAATTGACCATCAAATTAGATATAATTATGAATGAGTAAAAATTCTACTGCCAGTACTATAAGTTCCTTCACTGCCTCCCTGTACATGATATGTTGACACAAAAAATCAAAGAGACAATTTAAAGCTTGTTCATGAGGAATGAAAGGATACAGGCTTTCCACAACACAGGTTAACCAAATATAATTTGGTTCCCATGTGACTTTTTCTAAAAAGTTGATGGTATGCCTTGTATATTTTAGAAAACCAGGTAAAGAGGACACAAGGCTGTAAAAAACGATCACAAACAGATTTAGCCAGCTGACCCATGCACTGAGGATCGCACGGACCACCGGGACCACGATTTGTAGCGTAGGAAAGGATTTGTAGTTCTGTCCAGCGAAGTGATGACAATAAAACCAGCATTTATTAGAGACAAAAAGATAAAAACCAATAGCACAAGTGCATAAAATCTGTGTAAAGTCTTACGTGTTTCAGGCCATAACTTGTCTTGGCCCTTAGTCGTAGCATGATCAAGTCGTAAAAAATTATCAACTGAAACCCCCAAGTTTTTCCCCAAAGAACCAATACCATACAATACAATATGTCTGAGGGGAGGGGGAAAATTCCCTTTGTGTACCTTCAGGAGAGAGTGAATTATTAGAGTATTTGGATGATCAGGATAAAGGCAATCCGCTGAAGAACTTGATATGGCCCCCATTCTGATCCCTTCGTCAAGTAACTTCCTTAAGCCAATTTGAAAAGTCAGAGTGGGATTTCTGGGGAGAACATGATATGTATCCATATCACTAATAGAAGAGTGAAGAATCAGGCCCCGAATACCTTTTCCAGCCTTTAAATGAGTATATTTTCATGTTTAGTCTTTCGAAAGAATTCTCTCCCTTCTTAAATGATATTTTATAAAGAAATGAAATTCACAGGCTTTTTTACACAACAAGACATGGACTTCAAAAGGTATCCTGATTTCTTCACTCTTCTACTACTTTCTATGGCTAACACGGTACAACATTATACTCCATATCACTAAGTAACTCTAAATTGAGTTTTCTATGTGACCCTGAATCCAAAACCATATTGGCTCCACCCTTATCTGCCATTGTAATTATAATTTTCCTATTATTTCTTAGTTGTTCTAAAGCAATTCTCTCTTCCTTATTTAAAAATTTTTTTTTT
>JAODAL010055376.1:0-24002 GCA_025379985.1 Phyllomedusa bahiana
CGTGACCTACACCTGTCCTTGTGCCACGTCGACCTTTAAAGCGCGCTTTGGCTGCTGCCGTGACCTAACACTGTGTCAAAATTTTGCCCCTGTTTGACCTCTGCTGCTTTTGGGCTTATGCCCTGACTTACACACTCTTTCATTGTTGGGCCCCGTCTGACCTCTGCTGCTGCCGTAGCCTTTCTGCCCCTGACCTACCCCTGTGTCATTGGGCCCACTCTGTGTCCTATCCTTTTTTTTTTGCCACCCCCAGAATGTCATTTTTGCCCCCGTCTGACCTCATTTCTGCGCTGTGGCTGCTGCCGTGACCCCAACTGGGGTCATTGTCCCCCCTGTGGCCCACTCCTGTTTTTGCCACCCCCCAAGGGAAAGTCATTGTGCCTTGTCCCCGAAACCCCATGCTGCTGCTGTGGGTGCGGGCCCTGGACCCCACACTGTCAAATTTTGCCCCTGTCTGCCTCAAAGCTGCTGCTGTGGTATGCCCGTGACCTACACACTCTGTCATTGTGGCACGTCTTACCTCATCTGTTGCTGTGGCTGCTGCTGTGACCTACACACTGTGTCATTGTGCCCCTGTCTGAATCAGGGTGCTGCTGTGGCTGCTGCCCTGACCTTTCACACTGTGTCCCTTGTGCCAATGTCTGACCCCATGCTGTGCTGTGGCTGCTGCCCCTGACCTACACAAATCTGTCCCCTTGTGCCCCCTGTCTGACCTCCCTGCCCGCTGCTGTGGCTTTCCAAACCCCCTTGGGAAAAAAAAAACCCACACACTGGTCATTTTACCACCTTTTTGGCCTACTCCTGTTTTTTCCACCCCCAGAAATTTCATTGGGGCCAATGTCTGACCTTTATGCTGCTGCGGGGGCCTTGCCCGTGAACCCACCCCACGTGTCATTGTGCCACTGTCCCAAACCCCAAAGCTGCTGCTGTGGGGTGCAACCCTGACCTACATACTGTTTCCTTTGCCCCTCTGTGGCCCAATCCTGTTTTTTCCCCCAAAAAGGGAAAAAAATTTTTTAAAATTTGGGAAAAAAAAAAGTTAATTATTTAATTGTTTGGGGGTTTTTGTTTTTTGTTTTTTTTTTTTTTTTGGGGGTTTTTTTTGGGTTTTTTTTTTTGGGGGGGGTTTTTGGGGGGGTTTGGTTTTTTTTTTAATTTTTAAATTTGGGGAAAAAGAAAAAAGGGTTTTAATATGTTAAGAATGGGGAAAAAAATGTTTTTTTTTTAAGGAAATTTTTTTAAAAAGGGTTGTGGGAAATTTTTGGAAAAAAAATAAGGAAAAAAATTTTTTTTTAAAGTGATTCATTCCCCAATAAAAAAGGGGCGAAATTATTTTTTTTCCGGAAGCGGCGAAGTGAAAGAAAGAATTTTGGGAAAATTTGCCCAAACTCTTTTGTCCAGTGTTTTTGTTTCAGCTCCAAAAAAAAAATTTCTTTTCCAGGGGTTTCCCCCTGCTTCATTGTTCCCTACGCTGTAAACCCATGCTCTAGGTTGTCCACCTTTCCCATATGTTGGTGTTCCTGTTTTAATTGCCCCGGGTATTCCTGTGTCACGGTTGGGCTCTGCCTGTGGGTTTTTTCATCTTTTCTCATCGGAATCCCAGTGTCCATCATGTCCCCAGTGTTCCTTGCCCTTTGCATCCCCGCCTGGTTGGGGCAGGCAACTGCCAGTCACATGCTAAAAGGAAAACCCTGTTTCCCCCAAGATACATTTCAAATACTGTCTGCTGCCGATTTGCATTCCATCTTTAAATAAAGTTACCTGAAACACAACATTGTCAATATGTGGGAAAAAATTACTTTGTCTTTTAATTACTGGAACAGGGAAAGTGTGTCAATAAAGACAAGGTAGGGGCAGGAGAATACCAAATACGACGTTTTTTTTTTTTTAATTCAGATTGAAATTTAAAAACGAATATCCCTTACACTCCATTCATTGCTAAGAAGCAAATTACTTTTATAGCAATAACCTAATCAAGACAATAATTGAGCTGCACAATATATTAGTGCTAAATAATATGTCATTGTATGGTGCTCACGCTGAGCATTTTATTATCAAATCTGGCAGGGCACAGCCCGCGCTGCCGGATACAAGTTTACTTTATTTATTGATATAAGCATAAGCTACCATATACAGTATGACAAATACTTTCTAACTGATTACTGCTACACACATAAATTATCACAAATATATATATATATATATATTTTATATATAAAAATTATAAATATTTATATACACACTTCGCTTTACACTTGGCAGTTACATCAAATTACAATGATATAACTGGCATGAACTAGATATTAGATACTAATAAAACCCCTAAATTTCCCAAAAAAAGGGTTGGGACACTTAAACAAATTGTGAATAAAAACTGAATGCAATGTTGTGGAGGTGCCAACATCTAATATTCTATTCAGAATAGAACACAAATCACAGATCAAAAGTTTAAACTGAGAGAATGGATCATTTTAAGTGAAAAATATGTTTAAAAATTTCATGGCATCAACAAATCCCCAAAAAAGTTGGGACCATGCCGTTTTTACCACTGTGTGGCATCCCCCTTTCTTCTTACAACATCAAGAGAAAGTCTGGGACAGAGAAGACCAGTTTCTCAAGTTTAGAAATAGGGGAAAGCTCTCCCATTCATGTCTAATACAGGCCTCTAACTGTTCAATTGTCTTGGGCCTTCTTTGTCGCACCTTCCTCTTTATGATGCGCCAAATGTTCTCTATGTGAAAAGATCTGGACTGCAGACGGCCATTTCAGTATCTGGATCCTTCTCCTACGTAGCCATGATGTTGTGATTGCCGCAGAATGTGGTCTGGCATTAAAAAATGCAGGGTCTTCCCTGAAAGAGATGACGTCTAAATGGGAGCATATGTTGTTCTAGAACCTGAACATAGCTCTCTGCATTAATGGTGCCTTTCCAGACATGCAAGCTGCCCAAGCCACAAGCACTTATGCAACCCATACCATCAGTGTTGCAGGGTTTTGACCGGAGCTTGATTACAACTTGGGTTGTCCTTGTCCTCTCTGGTCCGGATGACATGGTGTCCCACTGTTCCATAAAGAACTTCAAATCGTGACTTATCTGACCACAGAACAGTTTTCCATTTTCCACACTCCATTTTAAATGACCCCTGGCCCGGTGCAAACGGCTGAGCTTGTGGAGCTTGCTTTAAAATGGCTTCCCCTTTTCACTGTAGAGTTTCAGCGGGCAACAGCGGATGGCACGGTGGATTGTTTTCACTGAAAAGCTTTTTTAAATTTTTCCCTGACCCATTGTTATTTCCTTGACAGTGGCATTCCTGTTTGGGGTGTAGTGAGTTTAAGGCCCGGAGATCACGAGCATCCAGTAATTTTACAGCCTTGACCCTTTCCACGGGATTGTTCCAATTCTCTAATCTTTTATGATGTTATGTATTTTTTATGATGAACACCATCCTGTAATTTCGCACATTTTTTCTGCGAGCAAAGGTGGAATTGGTGATCCCTTACCATTGGCTTTTAGGAGACACGACACGCGAGTAGCCTTTTTTTACCCAAACAGTTGGCAAAATTTACCTAATTAGTGTTTATTGGTTCCCGCTGTTTTTTATGCTCAATGTCATTTTTTTCCCGCCACTTATTCTATTTTCCCAACTTTTTGGCATTTTTGATACACTGTGAAATTTGAAATCAACATATTTTTCCTTTCAAATTTACATTTTCTCAGATTAAAATTTTTTTTTGTTATCTGTTCTATTCTGAATAAAATATTAGATGGTGGCACCTCCACATAATTGCATTCCGTTTTTATTCACAATTTGTTTAGTGTCCCAACTTTTTTGGAATTAAGGTTGTATATGCCTAAACTTCTTACACAATTAACAAATTATTTCTACACACATAAATTAACTGTAGATTTGCACTTGCATTTAAAAAAAAACTTTCAATAGATGAGTCACATTTTAAACCCCCCACGTTTTAAAAAAATAACCACTGTGTACTAAAGATAGATGGGATGGGAGTAACTTTATGAAGTCCTGGTAGGTTGTCGCAGGTATCTGATGCTTTGCTAATTGCAGTGCATCCCAGAGATGCTTGAAGGTGCTTAGGGTAGGATCCATAAAGGGAATACAAAGATCGAAGTGTTCTCACAAATGCTTAATTGGGTTCAAGTTAGGGAACTAGTGCACGGCCATCTTAATAGCATTATATCCCCGTCCCCTCCACATATCAGTGCAGTGGCCATACCCAAATACTTGATATCACACCAAGTCATGCCTGTAGGCACGCTGAAACCTAACATCCCATGAGGCCATGCTTTTAATCACCCCCAAGCACACTCATATCATGACTCTGCCTATGTCAAGAAACCCCTCTGTCATCTTGTAGGCATCCTGCAGCCTACAAAACTAATTGGCAAGGCAGAGAACCAATGGCTTACTGCTCCACCATGGTATTTAACTGTTTGCATATCCTAAGATTACGAAAACAGTTAAATAAGCAGTGATCACCCAGGGATCCACGGCATATGCCCTGGACTCTCGGGACAGATACAGTATTTACCACCCAGGGCTACTATGCTTGTTGGGCTTCTGGGCACTTTCCAAGCGTTCCCAGTGAATAAGATGGCCCTGGACCAGAGTAGTATTTGGAAGTCTTAATTACACTCTTCCAACCAGTGGCAGAATTTCTGAGCTGTGTGACATGATGCATTGTTTTGCTTAAAGGTCCCATCCAACCCAGGCAAGACAATCAGCATGTATAGGTGTACGTAACCTGCAAAAATGATTTCATGCCCAAATCAGGTAAAAGGGCCTTCCACATGGATGAGTTGGCCCAGATAACATGCCATCCATCTGTTCAGTGTAGCAGAAAATTTAAATCATCAGAGAAGGCAACCCTCTGCCAATCAGCATAGGTCTTATTCTAAAACTGCTGTGAATATTGAAGCCTTTTCTTTCAATGCAACTTTTCCAGCTGAACTGCAGTGACATCTGTCTGTTTCAGAGTCCAATACACAGTAGAGTTTATTGATCTCTTGTTTTAGACACATACAGTATCTGTTAGCTTGCTGGTTTATTTTGGTGGTGAGCTCTTTCACTGTAGTGTGTCGTGCCACCTTTGTGCACATTTATAGTCGACATTCACCTTTTACATCAATGACACATGGTGCTCCAAAGGTTCCATGTTGCTTATTTGCAATGGCGACCTTTGTCCACTCACAACACACTTTCATCAGACCAGCATGTAAACAGTTCCCAGGCTGTGCAGTTTCAGAAATGCTGCCACCTCTGATAAATATTTTACGAGTGCAGACATAATGATTATTACCACAGACCATTATCAGTAATTAAATAAATAAAATAATTTTCTTGGATTTTTAGTGACTACTAATTACTAAGTTACTAAAAATATATATTTTTATGTTGTCCTTATTGTTTCCCCTTAGCAGTCCAAAAGCAATAACTTTTTCTTGTTTGTTCATCTACATAGAAGCATAAAGGCTTGGTCTTTGCAGGACAAGATGCTCATTTTAATGATACCATTGACCTACCGAATAATGTACTGAGAAACTGAAAAAAAAACATCTTTGTAAGGTTTTTCTTAAAATTGTGCTGCAGCACTATTTTGTGCAATTAATAACATTATTTTTTCCTTCTATAGATGAGTGAAGACTTGTTTCTTGGGAGCAGAAGTGTAGTTATTATTGGTACCATTTAGGGATACGTGCATCTTTTTTGAAGGAATTGACAGAATGACTAAAAACATGCAATTTTGACATGGGAAATCTTTTTTCCTATGGTGCTTACTGTACGGGATAAATTATGTAATGTTTTAATAGATCTTATTTTTACAGACATGATAATACCAATTATGTGTAGCTTTTCATTTATTATAATTATTATTATTATTGTATTATTTTGTTGCCCACGGCAATCACACTTCAGCTTTTATTTTTCCAGAGAACTATATGAAATGAAAGCTGAGCTCTGATTGGTTGCTATGGCAAAAACACTATACCAACAGTGAAATTTGGGGGTGGGAACATCTTGACATGCGGCTGTTTTTCAGTATAGGGCACTGGTAAACTTCATATAATTGAAGGAAAGATGAATGGACAAATGTAACGAGACATTCTTGTCAAAAATCTGTTGCCATCTACTGATGATGATGATGAGGATGATCATGATGATGATGATCATGATGATCATGATGATGATGATCATGATCATGATGATGAAAATTTCAGCAAGACATTGATCCCAAACACATAGCCAAGGAAACTCTCAATTGGTTTCAGAGAAAGAAAATAAAGCCCAGCCAATCACCTGACCAGAATCCAAGAGAATATCTATGGAAGGAACTAAATCTCAGAGTTCATAGAATGGGCCCACGGAACCTTCAGGATTTGAAGAGTGTTTGTTTGGAAGAATGGGCCAAAATCCCACCTGAGCAACACATGTAACTTGTAACACCGTTAAAGGATTAATCTTTCAGCTGTCATCACTGACAAAGGCTTTTGTAAGAAGTATTAAATAAATTTCATATTTAACTATTTTATTGAAACAATTTTCTTTTAAACAACACAGAAAAGAAGACAAAGCATATAATTTAGCATCATATAAGAAGCAACCCAAAAGGCAAAGGTAAAACATGACAGGTGTAACAATAAGGCACATAAATAAAATGCAGGGACCATATGGTATAATAACGACTAGTGTTGAGCGATGAAATTGGCAAACGTTGAAATCGGTCAGATTTTCACTAAAATCTTAGTTCCACGATGAAGAGATTATTTCTCTTAAAACAGGATCAATAATTGCCTATCGCGGATTCCAATCGCACCATTTTCATTGCTTCCTGTAATTTTGGCAGCCAGCCAATCAGCGCAGAGCACAGGGGGATGAAGAACGTGTCCAGTGGGGTGTGAAGGAATGTCATTGGCTGCTGAAATCACATGACCTCGTTTTATCTATGTCACTGCACTTCCTGATCTCCGCCATTCGCTTCTATACAGCAACCTGAACGGGCAGCTGTCTCCCTCTTTTTTAAAACCTAGTAGAGACTATTTCCCAGCGTTTTTACAACTGAAAAGGATCCATGATAGAGTAGTTAGCTTAGGGTACAGCAAGATTACAGAATCCTAGTTAGTATTAGATAGAGATTTGGAAACAGCTCCAGTGCTCTGAACAGCACAGCGGCGGAGGGGGGGGGGGGGGGGGAGGTGAGAAGGGGATGCTTGATCCGGGGGAGGGGGGAGATCCTGCATCAGACATATTTCTTGTCTTAAGCCACTGGGAAATAGCAAATTTTATTCATTCGTAGCCAGCATCCACCACAGTCTCAGTTCAGGGTGTCCCTTTCTTGTGGGGTGCACGTCAGCATTTATATTACTCATATTTCTCCTCTTAAGCCACTGTGAAATTACATCAAATTTTATTTCCGCGTTGCTAGCGGCTATCACAGTCTGAGTTCCATTTTTCCCTGTGTTGTGGGGTGCATGTCAGCATTTATATTACTCATATTTCTCGTCTCAAACAACGATGAAATAACAACCAATTTTATTTCTGCATTGCTAGCGGCTACCAGAGTCTGAGTTACGGGTGTCCCTGTATTGTGGGGTCCACGTCATCATTTATATTACTCATTTCCTCTCTCAAACAATGGTGAAATAGCCACCAATTTTATTTCTGCGTTACCAGCTGCCAGCACAGAGTTCAGGGTGTCCCTTTCTTGTGGGGTACAAGTCAGCATTTATATTACTCATATTTCTTGTCTCAAACAATGGTGAAATAGCACCCAATTTAATTTCTGCTTTGCCAGCTGCCAGGACAGAGTTAAGGGTGTCCCTTTCTTGTGGGGTGCAAGTCAGCATTTATATTACTCATATTTCTTGTCTCAAACAATGGTGAAATCACACCCAATTTTATTTGTGCGTTGCTAGCGGCTACCACAGCCTGAGTTCCGGTTGTCCGTGTGTTGTGGGGTGCACGTCAGCATTTATTTTTACACATATTTCTCGTCTCAAACAATGGTGAAATAGCACTCAATTTTATTTCTGAATTGCTAGCGGCTACCACGGTCTGAGTTAAGGGTGTCCCTGTGTTGTGGGGTGCACGTCTGCATTTATATTACTCATATTTCTCGTCTCAAAGAATGGTGAAATAGCACCCAATTTTATTTCTGCGTTGCCAGCTGCCAGCACAGAGTTCAGGGTGTCCCTTTCTTGTGGGGTGCATGTCAGCATTTAAATTACTCATATTTCTCGTCTTAGACCACGGTGAAATAGTACCCTTTTTTTTCTGCATTGCCTGCCACGAGTGTCATAGGCAGGGGTGGGGGCCCAGTGTTGTGGGGTGAACTTCTGCATCATACACAGTTATGTTCATCTTTCATAAGAAATCACTGTTCTATAGAGTTTAATCTATTTGTACTCCTGGTTGTCAGTTGTGGGAACATATCACATTTACTCCATATTCTGTAGAAAAATGTATATTTCTATCCGTGATTGTCAATTGTCTGAAAAGACTGCAGTTCTTAGATAATTTGGAGAAAATTATTATATTTGTACTCCTGTTTGTCAGTTGTGGGAAGATATCACATTTATTCCATATGCTGTATCAAAAATTTCTATTTCTATTCGTGATTGTCGGTTGCCGGAAAGGTTCTTAGAAAATCTGTAGGAAAAAGTCAATTGCTAGTCCTACTTTTCGATCGTAAGGCTATGTCCACACTGCACAGGAAAACGATCGCATCTTCTGCGCTTTTAGTTTTTTAAAAGCGCCAGGTATACGATCGTTCCTGCAGCCCTATAGACGGCAATAGGAAAGACGATCTGCTGTCTACACAGCGCGTCTTTTCTCTGCCCGTCTTCCCGGCAGCAGCGTATTAAAACCCAACATGTTGCATAATACGCCCGGGGCTTCTCATTTCTTGCCCCTTCTTCCCATACAATACATTTTATGGGCGATTGTCAGAAAATGAGAAGCGACCGCAGTTTTTTCACAAAGCGTGACCAAAGCCGTGGTCCTGCATCAAAGAAAAAACGTCCGCTTTCAGGCCGTTTTTTGTCAGATGCAATGTGGACATAGCCTAAATCTCAGGGACTGAAGGAAAAACACTGTTGATTTGATGTTACGGTTCTCCCACAAGACCGCATTTCAAAGATATTCGATAGAAAGAATTATGTTTCTAATCCTAGTGGGCAGTTGGAAATTAGAGGGATTTAAGAACACCTTTGATTTGTTGTCTTTGCAGTACAGTTTTTCAATAAGAACTTGAAAAACCTTCTAAACTTTTTAAAATTTATCTTTCTAAACATGGAGCAAACTACAGGTGGTAAGCAAGGAAAGGGGGGATGGACGGAGCTAGGGGTACTCCTTCCATTGCTTGACTATGAGAGCGTTTGTGTCAACTATCGTTATCGAGTCAATCGTTTGCGACAATTCCCCCAGGCCGATAGTCTTTTAACAGTTATCACCGATGACCATTAAAAAGTCTTTTTGGGAAGAACAACAGCTTCATTTTTTACCCCCAAGCAGGTGTGGAGAAGCGGGAATTTAACCCACACGGGAAAAACTGGATACGTGCTACACTGGGCAAGACAATTAGGCAACAAAAGTCCAGAAAAAAGCACAGACTATTCACTATCCCTGTCCTTACCACAGAGACCCTTAAACCTGCATGAACCAAAAATTTTAAAAAAGTCCAAAGGCAGTATTATTAACATTATTTATTGAACGGACATTACTACCCCTGCCCCGGACCGCAGCATGCAGGTTCTAACCACTGAAGAACAGATTGCGACCTTTTTTCTTTTACGAATTCACGGGGCACCGACCCAGCGGTGACAGTTTTACACCGAAATTTTGACGATCCGCTGGCATGCTGTTGCCCAACACTGGAAGGACACCTTCCTCGTACCTCTCCCTCCATGCCCCACACCCCCTTTGCTCGTTACTACTTACTTCATTTTCCATTTCAAAATAAAAAATGTAAAAAGTATGGAAGTTTTTTTGACATCCTTTTGAAAAAAAAATCACAGCTATTCAAAAATCCCACTAATTTCCAAAAGCCCAAAAGGATTAAAAAAAATTGTTTCTATCAAATATCTGTGAAATCGGGCTGGTGGAAGAACCGTAACACAAAATCAACAGGTTCTTCCTTCATCCCGAATTTTACACTGCCCATAGACTAGCATTGAATTTTCAAAAAAACATCATACAAATGCACATTAAACGCCAAAGAGAAAAAAATGGTGAAATAGAATATTAAAAGTTTTTGGGTTAATATGCAGCCCTTTGCACCACTGCTACGGGGTAATTTTTCTATAAATATGTATAAAAAACCCAAAATGCGTACAACTGAGATATTTGGGGGCAAACAGATGCACGACTGCAATAAAAGTTTTTAAATGTTATATGGATTAATATGGCGGGCCTTCACATCCTGACTACAGCCAATTAAATAAAATATGTATAACACAATTGGACAACTTGCTCTTTGCAAAAAACAGACGCACAGACTTTAAAAAAAACATTTAAAAAAATTATAGGGATAAGTATCCGGTTTTTTGGGAACACTGACACAGTATTGAATAGAACTGAAAAAACAGGGACAATTCACCTCCTTCAGAGTCTCTGGCCCAAAAATGTGGTAAAAAACAATCTTTTTCAATTTAAATCACAGAACACACTGAGCGCAAAAAATCCCCCTTCCTTTTAAAAGCCTCTCCTGCTGCCGACCCCTCCACCACCCTCCCCCCACACCTAACTAAATAAGAAGTGAAATTTTCCCAACTAACCATTCCAAAACTGTAGGGAGGTGGATGGGTTTTTTTGTATTAAAGAAACATCCTCAGAGCTGTTAAAAAGCTATTGGTTAAACGCAGACGACATTCCTTCGTGAATGGCATAGACAAGAAAGACTCAACAGGAAATGCATTGATAAATAAAACGAGGGACGGTTTTTGGGGGCCCCAAAGAATCCATACTCCCAAATGGGGGACATTTTTACACCTCCTCACCCCCCCTTTCCTTGAGCTGAACGGGCCCCAAAAAAACAGGGAAAAACCCGAAAAGGCGCGATAGTAATAGAAATTTTCTGTAAGATTGTCACCTAAACTATCGCGTGATCAAAAATTAACGATAAGCCTAAAAACCGTGCCGATTTAAACTTTTGCCACTAATATCGCTCATCCTTACTGCTGAAAACACACAAGCGAGTCCAAAAGTGTAAAACTCCTTATGCATCCGCATTAGCGTGGCGTCTCCACCTGGAGCAAACGAATGGACAGGCGGGCAGCAAGCGCAGACGCCCTTAAGATCGGTAGGCTGGAGCAAAACCCCTTGTCGCACATGCCCATGAACCTCTTGTACAAAAAATTTCTAAATTTCTTCGATAGGCGGTGGTTCAGGGTCCAGGACGGGTGCAAGGCGGCGCCTCAGCTTTCAGGGTACATCATCTGAGGCAAGTCAGGGCTGTGTCAAAGCTGAGGAAGAGGAAGCGGAGGAGGAGTATGAGGCATGGCTGGACACCAACGGTACCGATGTCCCTGCTTTGGAAAGTGGTTGGCATGGATTAGTGGCGGAGGTGGAAAAACGAGGAAGATGTGTTTAGTACCCCTCGACCCCGAGGCTTGGGGAAATCTTTGCCCAAATTTCTCACATGAGTGTTTGGGAAATGCTCCATTTCCTCCAACATGATCCACGCATTAAGGCCATCAAAATGAACACCAGTTACTGGGTGGCCACCCCGTTACAAAGCGAAAGTCTGTACTTTCCTTCCACCATCCCAAATTGACAGTAGAATTCAGGAATTTGAGACCGTGCTGATTGATCAACTGGAGACAGCTGTTGCATCTGCTTCATGTTCTAATGTCACAGTGGAACAACGTCAGCAAGTTGACAGCAGAAGAGTGTCAAGTAGCCTTAGAAGCAGCAACAGCATCAGGCATTGTGGCAGAAGGGTAATGGGTGACCTCTCGAAATCCTTATTTACCACCTGACCAACGCCACTAATGCAGGGCACAAATCAGATACATAGAGACCGCCTTAAGATCATGGTCCACGACTATCTGCAGCTCAACACCGATGTTTTTGGACATGTTCCGGACCCAATTGACTTCTGGGTATCCAAAATGGATGAATGGCCCGAGCTTGCACGCCACGCCATAGAGGTGTTATCCTGCCCAGCACCAAGCGTCATCTCAGAACAGACCTTCAGCACAGCTGGAGGAGTGAAAACAGACAAACATATGCAGCTTTCAACAGAAAATGTGGATCGTTTGACTTTTATCAAGATGAATCAGGCGTGGATCTCTGATGATGTTGTTGCCCAGTTGCCGAGGTCACCGGTTAGTAGCCGGTCTACTTCACTTTCCTCTTCCAAAGAAATTATCCTCTCGAAAAAAAAAAAATTGTTAAATGCTCATTTCTTAATGACAATTGTATTCAGAGTGCCCAAAAGGTAATTTGGCTCGTTTGGCAGTTAGGAGACTGTAAAAGACAACAATTGTACGCTTTTTTTAAAAAAAACCTTATTCTAGTTACTCATTTCTTCATGAAAACTTTAAGCACTATCATTAGTTTTGGGGTCATGGTGCTGTAAAAAACAGCTATAACCCAGATCCTATTGTAAAAAATGTTGTTTCTAACAGACATTTTTTCTGTACAATTTTTACAAATGTCCAAGAGGTCATTTGTCAAATTTTTGGGGTCCGTGTGCTGTAAGCAAACAGCTATAATCCAGGTCATATTGTTAAACATGTGGTTTTGAACAGGCATTTCTTCTGCACAAGTGTCCAAAAGGTCATCATTTTTTCCAGCTTTTGGGGTCAGGTTGCTGTAAGAAAACAGCTATAATCAAGGTCCTATTCCCAAAAATGTTTTTGAAAAACTCTTTTATTCTGGCTAATTTTATTGAGTGCTGAAAAGGTCATTTTGGCTGCTTTTGGGGTCAAGCTGCTGGAAAAGACTGTGATATTCAAGGTTCTATTTAAATAAATCTTGTTTCAAATACTCATTTCTTCCTGCTAATTTTACTCTCTGTGTCCATAAAGGCATTTCTGCTGGTTTTGGGGTCAGGCTAATGTGAATAGGGTGCCAGGTGTGAAAAATGGGAAAGTACTACGGTCAGTGGCCCTTGGCCTTTCACAATATACATGCGCAATTACAAGAAGGGTAACATTATGCACATTAAGGGTATGGGCACCATAGAAAATGGTTTGCCACCTAAATGCTATCATGGCAATACTGCCAGGATCTACAATGTGAAATAGCATGCTGTTGGTATAATTGTGAACAAGCAGATACATGGTAAAACCCTTGGGCAAGAATCAATGTTCGTGTAGAGCACAAGAACAGACATAATTTCATCCAGCACGTTCCGTAGAATGAGAAAAAGAAAGCCAGGAACATGGCACCTGGGTGGAACTGGAGCATCAACCAGCGTTTCCAAGTGAAGCTCACTTCGTCTGCACTCCTGTGAAAGAACCTGAACAACTTGAGCCCATTCACGACGAGTTTATGCAACAACATCCTTTGCAAAATATTCCATTGTTGCTTAGGCATATGGATGTAATGGTGTTACCTCAGACTGTTTCAAATTTCATACAGAGGGGTAAGAGCTCTCGTATAGGAAGAAATTTCTCAAGCGCTAACCAAGTCTTGACTGTCTTCAGAGGAAGGCTCGAGGTCTTAGCTTATACTTCCGGCATTCGCACTCTGCTTCAGCCCGACTATCAGTGTCGGTGCGTTATCTGGACCTCCCCGTCAACTTCTTCATTTCTTCGTACACATTTTATTGGGAGTGTGCATAAGGGCATTTTGTCTGGTATTACGGTCATGCTGCTTTAAAAGACAGCGGTACTCAATGTCCTGTTCAGAAAACTCATGTTTGAAGTAATCATTTCCGGAGATTTTTATTCTCAAGGTCAGTAAGTGCATTTATGCAGGTTTGGTGGTCAGGTCACTGTTAAAGACACCAATAGTAATGGTCGTATTGAAAAAAAGCTTATTTCCCATACTCATTTCAAATTTCACATGCCTCAAGGCAATCAAATTGAACAACGATTACTGGGTGTCCATCCCCCTTGATCCACGATCCCCAAAACAAAAGTTGGGGCAATTTTTCCCTTTAAAACCCCCCTTCTTAAAAACAGTAAATGGGAAGGATTTGAACAGGGTTTAAAAGAAACGGGGTTTAAAAGATAATGACGGGAGCCCTGGCTCTCCCCCGGTTTTGGGGGAAAACCCGGAAGGGTTCAAAAAATTTTTTTATAAAAATAAATTTTGAAAAAGGTTTTTTTTTCTTTGGGGGGTAATGTTTATCAAAAAAGGGGTCCCCCGGGCTGGGAAAAAACCGCAAAAAATTTAGGGTTAAAATTTTCGGGGCTGAGTCACTATGGGGTTTGCAAAATTTGATCTCTTTGGGGAACCGTCCCAATCAGTGAAAAGGTTTTGGAGGAAACTTTAAACTTAAAAGAAAATTTATTGGGCCCAAACGGGTTTTCAGAACAAGGAGGGCAAAAGTCCCTCAAATAAAAAGTGTTTTTGGGGATGATTTAGGACATTCTTATTTCTTAATGGGTAAAGTAAAGATTTACCCATCTACACATTAAAAAAAAAAAACGTTTAAACTGCAGGAAAGGGGGGAAAAGTGTATTTTATCACACTTTTAAAAAAAAAACAAAATGAAAATAATGTAAAAACCTATAAATAAAAAATTTCCCCAAATAATTCCGTAAACAATGTCAAAAACAAAAAAAAAATACAATTTAAAAGTTTTTCCGTAAAAATAGCCTAGTGCCCTTTAATTTGAAATTAAAAAAAAAAAACCCCCAAAGTCCAAATTTAGAAAAATCGAGTTTGAAATAATTGTTTCTTCCTGGGGATTTTTAAATTTTGAAGGTCAGTACAGCAATTTTTTCAAATTTGGTTGGTTTAGTAGTGTTTTAGCGATTTTGCTTTTCGTTGGGGAAAAAGCCGAGATGGAACCGCAATGTCGGGCATCAAAATCATCCCTCAAACAACCCCAGGGGACTTTTGGGCGTCCTGACTTTTTCTGCATCCAGAAGCTGCGGGGTTTCAAACAAGGGGGACTTTCAAAGGCGTTTTCCTTTCCGCTCCGGGGGGTTTTTTGGCCCCAATTTACCCGGGTTCCTTCAAACCTTTCCCCTGATGGGATCAAACTGGGGGTTTCAAGCATACTAAATCATCCCTTTAAACTTTTTACATGCCTTCGACCCCAACCGCAAAATTTTTTCATCAAAGATGGGCTTCAACAATGGATTAAACCACAGGGGGTGGGGACACGGGGTTTTACCCTTTGGGCTGCTTTATTTTGGACGGGATCTGATGATTTTGATTGGGCAAAAATTTTTGACCCCTGACAGCGAGGAAAGGAGGAGGGAAGAAATGCAAAATTGCAGGGTTTCATTAAAACCCCTGGGAAGGGCAGATTGGCGACGATGTTTTTTTACTTAGATTTAACAGGGGCCCTGAAACCCAGCCCATGACAGGCCTGAACGGGCCCAAAATGACATCCCCTGGCATGCGTGTTGTCGGCCCCACTTTGGGGAAAAAGCAAACCCTTCTCTCGTACCTCAAACCCCCCGTCTACCCCCCTCTTTGCCGCTTTTAAAACCTGCACTCGCCCCTGTTCAGAAATAAAAAAATTTTTAGAAAAGGGTTTTGGGAAAAGTTTTTTGGAAAAAATCTCTTAAATTTAAAAAACGGCAAATCACACTATTCTCAAATCCCTCTAATCAAAACAAAATTGGGTGGATTCAAATTTAACTGCAAAGGGGTCTATCCAAAAAATCTGACTGGGCAAAAATCCAAAAAACACGTAAACGTTTTTGTTTTGGGTTTTAATAAAAGGGAATTTTTTTCAACCTTTCAAACACCTTTTTTGAAATTAAAAAATTTCTGTTTTTTAAAATTTACGAGATTCTTGGGGCCCAAAAACATTTTGGGTGGGTGCGCAAAAGTCAAAAAAAATGTTTAACTGTTATGGGTTTTATATTAAAAAAGGTATTTTTTTGACCTCTTTAATTCCCCCGGGGGTGAAATGAATTGCGTTTTAAAATTTTTGTGATCGGGTGGCTTCCCAAAGAACAGTGCTGGGGTGGGGGGCCCAAAAATCAAAAAAAAACTACGGTTATTTTTTTTTGAAAATAATAAACGTATTTTTTGCAAACCCTTTTTTTTCACCTGTGGTGAATAAAGAATTGCTGGTTTTAAAAAATTTACTAGATGGGTGCCGGCCCAAAAAGGGCTGTGGGTGGGGGCGCAAAAAATCAAAAAAACCGTAACTGTTATGTTTTTTTTTATTAAAAAAAGTTTTTTTTTTGGGCCCTTTTTAATTCACCGTGGTGAAAATTTTAAAATTGGGGTTTTTTTAAGATTTTAAAGTAGATGCTTCGGCCCTCCAAAAGAACAGTGCTTTGGCGCAAAAGTTTAAAAAACCCGTAAATGTTATTTTTGATTAATTTAAAAGGTATTTTTTGCACCTTTCAAAAATTTACCTGTTGTGAATAAAGAATTGCTTTTTTTTAAGATTACGTTTAAAGGCCCCGCGTCAAGAACAGGCTGGGGGCGCAAAAAAGTCAAAAAAACACTAAAAGGGTTTTTTTTTTGATATAATAAACCCCTAAATTTTTTTTTAAACCTTTTAATTCACCTGTGGTAAATATAGAATTGGGTGTTTTAAAAATTTAAAATAGAAAAGCTAAAACAATTTAACCCGGGGCTGGGGGCGCAAAAGTCAAAAATCACTTTTCTTTTTTATTTTGAAAATTTTAAAAAAACGTTTTTTTTTTGCACCTTTCAATTCCCCTGTTTGGGGAATATAGAATTGCGTTTTTAAAAAATTTAAAAGTTTTAAAAGCTGGGGACAATGAACAGTGGGTGTTTTCGCAAAAAATCAAAAAAAAAAATTAAAAGGTTTTTGTTTTTGACATAATAAATCGGTATTTTTTTTTCACCTTTCAATTCACCTTTTTTGAATATAAAATTGCTGTTTTAAATTTACGTAGATGCTGCGTCAAAGGGAAAAGTGCGGGTGCACAAAAGTCAAAAAACACGTAACTGTTTTGTTTTTTTATATAAAAAACTGTAAATTTTTGCACCTTTCAAATTTCCCCCGTGGGAAAAGAATTGCCCGGTTTTAAAAATTTACGAAAATGCCCGCCCTCAAAGAACAGTTTTCTGGGGGCGCAAAAGTCAAAAACCCGTAACTGTTTATTTTTTTGATAAAAAAAAACCTGTATTTTTTGCACCCTTTCCCCCTTTCACCTGTGGGGAATAAAGAATTGCCGTTTTAAAAAATTTACGTAAAATGCCCCGCGTCAATGAACAGTGCTGGGTGCGCAAAAGCAAAAAACCCCGTTTAAAGTATGTTTTCCCAACGATAAAACAGTATTTTTTGGGAACAAAAAAACCGTGGGGGACCCACAAGATTTCTGGTTTTTTTAATTTAAGGGGCAAGGGGGGATATATCAAAGTCACAGGGGGTAATGGGTAAAATTGGGAACCCCAACCTATCTGAAATGTATACTGAAATAAAAGTGGAATTTTCCGCTACAAAGGGGACCTGCAATTTTCTAGAAAAGATTTTTTATCCAATATAAAGTTTCCCGGCTTTTCCCAATAACCCCCGGAAATATTTCAATAGCAAACTGTTAAAATAAAAAATTCCACTACAATGGGCTACACTAAGTCTTTTTGGGGAAACCCTTTTTTCCAAATGACTTTATAAAGAGGGTTGTCTGTGTTTTTTCCCGCCCCCCCCCCCCCCCCCCCCCGGGTCCCACGCCGGAAAATTTTCAGTGGTAGATTCCCCGTTTAAAATTCTCAAGCAAAATAAAATAAAATGTTCAAAACCCTAATCTTTAAATAAAATTTTAAGGATAACCCTAATTAGTAAGGTTTCTCTGGGGCAGGGAAAAAAAACTAATTTGCTGAGGGTTTTTTGGCCCCAGGCCAAACGCAGGTCCTAATCCCTATGAGAAGCGAGATGACACTGAAGGGGTGAAAACAGGAAACCTTTCTATGTAAAAAAAGGTCCCCTTTTGATTTTTCCCCCGCCAATCGCAACCATAAAACATCCCAGTCATGACGTCGCACACAACAAACCAACCCGCTCAAATTTTGTAATCTTTATTTGATGGCCCGCCAAAATTACAGGAACACCGAAAAAGGCCGATTTAATAGATGATGCACAGGGTTTTTAAAAACCCTTTAAATTTTTCCCCCCTGATCTTTAAATTTCGATCACCATTAAAAAACCCTTTCCGATTTCCCAACTTTGTCGGGTAAAAAACCTCAACACTAGTTTGGCAGGTCACTTTTAAAAAAACACCAATAGTAAAAGAAACGGGAAATTAAATAAAAGGGAATCAAGGCCCCTCAAACGAACATCGGGTTTTAAATTTGGGGGGCCAAACCTTCCCCTTGATCCACTTTCCAAATCAAACTTAGCAATTTCCTTCAAAACCCCTTGAAAAGAATAATGCAGGAATTTTACAAAGGGGCACGTTTTTGAAATGGAACACTGTTTCGTCTTTTTTTCATCTTCTAATGTGTTTTTTGAATAGTCAAAATTTTTTTAAATTGGGGAATTTTTATGCTGATGTCCCCAAAAAGGGTTTGGGATCTTTGGGTGGGTTTTTGGGTAATGCCTTTCGGGAAAGAACCCGGGTAGTTCTTTTCCAATTTACTAAAATAGTGGTTCAAATAAATTTTGGGTTTTTTCCCACAAATTTTTAATTCGAGGGGTTTCCAAAAAGGGCAACTGGTTTCGGGTTTTTTTTGGGGGGGGCTGCGGGAAAGGCAGGGGTTACAATGGGCCCCGTTCAACTAAAATAAAATGGGTTTAAAAAACTTAATTTTTTCCGGCACTTTTTAAAAAAACCGAGGGGGCCCCTAAGGCCTCTGTGTTTCTTTTGGGGTCCCTGCCAAATGGAAAGGAAGCCCAAAATAAAGGGCTTTTTAAAAAAAAAAAAAAACGTATTTTCACACCCCATTTAAAGGGCCCTCAAAATGAACAAACATTTCCTGGGGGGCCACACTCCTTGATCCACTTTCCCAAAACAAAAAACATCAATTTCCTTCAACCCCCCTTCATTTGAACAGTAAAACAGGGAAATTTGAAAACAGGCCTCATTAAACCAACTGGGGACAAAGTGTTGCGGGCTTCCCTTTATTTTTAAATTTTCCCCGGGGAACAGCATCACAAAAGTTTCCAGCAGTAGAAAGCAAAATAGCCGTAGCAGCAGCGTTGGAATTTTATTTTTTTTTTTAAAAAGTCAATTTCTTAATTGCAAATTTATTCTTTAGGGCCATAAAGGGAATTTTTTTCTTTGGTTTTGGGGGTTTAGCTAACCTTTTAAAAAAAGGATGCCCGAAAGGGGCCAATAGGGGAATATTCCCCGTCAAAAGCACTAAACAAAAAAGGGGCCCGGGGATATTTTAAAAAAAAAAATTTTGGAATTTGTAAGGGTGAGGCCCCCAATTTTTATTTAGCTACATTGGGGCAAAAATGGGGGGAAAAGGATCTGAAGGGCAGCCCCCGGCTCTCATCGCCCCCTGTAACTAGGCCCTGCCAGCTGAACCTCTGCGGGTTTTCCCCCCCCCGGGGTGTCTTCTTGGGCCCCCACATATGTAAAGGTTGTTGGTCCCAGTGCAAAAAGTGACATGGGTCCCTGACAGTTTTTCCTTTTGTGGGCCCTTTCCAAAACCGGTGGGCTTGTTTTTGGGGTCAAAGAGGCCCTTGGGGGAAACAAATGCTGTGGGTACAACCCCCTCATGTTTTCGGTTAGCCAAATTTAATGGAAGGGTTTGGGGTTTTTGCTTTTTGAATTTTTTTTCTGGACTCTTGTAGCCCCAAAAATTTTCCCTTTACTAATTTTTTTAACCAAAACCAGTTTTACTGTTTTTTGGGATGTTAATCCCCCGCTTTTCCCCCAAAGGGCCCTTTTTGGGAATCGGGGATTAATCTAAAACAAGATCCAAAACAGGCGAGAAGATTCCCCAAAAAAAATTTGGGAAACGACTCGAAGCAGAATTTTTGGGGCCCAAAATTTCTCATCAAAGAGACAAAAGGCTGAATTTTCTAAAGCAATTTTAAAAAGTAAAAAGATAGAAAAAGGGGTTTGCTACAATTCATGGAACAAATACAAATTTAATTTGGAAAAATGCAAACTTTAAAATTAAAAGGGGAAATTAAGGGAATTTTTGAAAGGGGAAAAAAAAAAGCATTAAAAAGTTTCATACAATTTTTTTCCCCCAAAAGGTGGGTTTGTTTAAATACATTTTGGGATACTTTTGGGGGGTTTTCAGAAGGGGAAAAGGTTTCTATTTAAACTTTTTTTAAAACTGAATTAGTTTTAAAAAGTTGGAGGCAAAAACCCAAAATCTTTTTTTGGCCCCCTTTTTTTCAAATATGACTGCAATGACCAAGGGGGAAAGCCCGAGAGGAAAAAGAGTGGTATTACTTTTCTTTTTCTTTCTTGGGACATAAAACTTTAAAATAGGGGGGAAAGAGGGGGGAAAAAGGGAAAGGGGGATTTTGTGGTACTTCTTTATGTTCCGCTGGACACACTTGGGTTTGGGTTTGCTGTTTAATTTAAACCCCTTTTTTTGCCTTTACGGGGCAATTTGAAGGATCTTTTTGATTTTTAAAAAAACACAATCATTTTACTTCAACTTTGAAAAAAAAACCCCAAACATAGCCTTCTTTTCCCGTACAAAAATTTCAGTCCAAAAAATTACTTTGAGCCTGTAGCAAGGGTGAACCCTTAAACTCTTTTCGGTAAAAACCAAAATTAAAATTTTGGGCTCTTTCCCAAAGGGGGTAACTTCCTAAAAACCCCCTAACCTGGGGGAAACCCTTCCCAAAGTAAAGGCGGGTTTAGCTAGGCCAAAAGGGAAATTTTGGTCTTTAACTGATAATTTTTTTTTCTTTTAAAATTTTTTCCCCCCATGTGCTCCCCCCAAGGGGGCATCTCCAATCCTTAAATGGGGGTTTTTTTCCACAAAAGCCATTTCATTCCTTTTTTATCCAGCTACAGCTTTCAGTGTTTTTAAAATTTGGGGGAGAATTGAAATTTTTTTTGAACCCGCAAAATCATTGGGCCCAGCAGGGTGACACACCACCTTTCCCCACAGTTGCTTACTCTAGTAAACAAAGGTCTGCTTTGTACAGAGCTGTGACGTAAAAAGTAACAATTTGGGAACACTTTTTCCCTTTCCCAACCCCCGGGGGTTTTAGGTTCAAAAACCCTCAGGGGCCAACATTCCCTTTTTTTTTCTCAGTGTCATACCTGATTTAAGTTTTTTTTTTTTTAATTTTTCACTGTTTTAATTTAAAATTTAAAAACAGGAGTTTAAAAAAAAATGGGGGTAGAAGGGCCGCATCTTGGGCCCGCATATACGAAAATTTTTTGTAGACTATCAAAAATATTTTTTCATCAATTTTTCTTTTAACTCGACATTCGTCATAAAAACTATTGACTTATTAGATATTTTAAAAAAAGTCAAGAACAAAAACACCTGGGGGCCCGAACACTCGCCAGCATGGGGTGTGTGATTACTAGGAAAGGGAAAAAAGATAGAAGGGTGCCCCGAGAGGGTAGGTAATTTTGAAAAAATGGGGGAAACTGAGGGGCTCTCGTCCCCGGTCATATTCCCACGGAAACAACTTGAAAACAATGGGATCACTAAAAATTGCAAAAAAACAAAAATAATGGACAAATTTTTAATAATAGAAAAGGGGGAAAAAAGTTTTTTTTATTTAATTTTTCAAAATTTTTCCAAAAATTTAATTTTTACTTTTTTGGGCCCAAAAGGGGGTTAAGGGCCCCTGTTTCTCAAGCTTCTGTAAACAAAGGGCAAATGATATCATTGAAAAAACTTTTTGGAGAGAAGTAAGGGTATAACGTTTGTTCCCTGGACTTCAAGGTTTCCCGGGCAGGACTTTTTGGCCCACATAACAACTCCCCCCCCCCCTTTTTTTGCCCTGGGTTTCCAAATTTTTTTTAAAGGATTTATATAACCATTAACCCTTATAGATACTGATATTAAACTGTCAACACATTGGGATTTTACAAGGGAAAAAGAGGCAAAAACAGTGATTGACAAATTTTTTTGCCCTGCAGAGGTATAAGGGGGAAAAACACAATCATCCTTTTAATTTATTCAAAAACCTTTTTCACAATTTAAAATCAGGCCCCTTTCCAAAAATGAAAAAAATTTGAAATTATTACTTTTCTGCCATATTTTTCCCCAAGTTTAGGGACAAAACCCCCCCAAATTCCCTTAATTTTTTGCTGACCCCTTTACAAAAAACCCCTTTAAGGAAACATAAAAGCCCAAATTTCTTACACACCTACTTTTGGGTAGAATGCCCCAGCAAATGTTTTACTAAATTTCACATTTCGTGTTGGAACCAAAAAAAATGGGAAACACTCTAAATTTACCCCATTTTAGAAGGTACAAAAAAAAACCCCCCCAATTTAAAAATTTGATGTAGTGTCAATCAAATTTTAATCTGACAGATAAATAAATTTAATTTTCCCCAAAATATTGGGAAATTAGGGGAAAAAAACAAAAACTTACAATTTTTCCAGGATCACTGCCATGGGTTTCTTCAGAAATAAAATCGTTTTAAGTCATCAGGAAAAAGAAAAAATTTCCCCCAAACATAAAATGAATGCTAAAAAAATAAGGGGAAAAAGTGATATAGTTTAAAGTGTTCTTTAATGCAGAGGCCAGGTGTATCAGAGCAGGTTCCATGATGGTACATTGTGTCCTTTCTGAATCGCATTTTGTAGCAGACTCCGCTTTTTTTTTTTTTTTCTTTGCTAGTGGAAAGGATTTAGTTGGGGAAATGCTGCCCTGGTACAATTCGGTGGACGTCAGAACAAGAAGGGCTGGGGCCCACTCCCTGATTCCCAAAAATGAGCGCCTTTATTACCTTCTCTTGGAAGTTCATAAATATCCCTGTATGACCTGTACAAAGGTAAAGAATGAAAACATTTTACATTGCCATCTGCACAATGTGCACGGCCAGCTCCTTTTATCACACTTTGGTCTTCCATGTGGCACTTTACGGCTTCAGCACCTTGTCCGATGTGTCTACCCCTCCCATGTACCTGTTGTAATCCGGAACACATTTGGGTTTGTGGGTAACTGCTCTAGTATCTCGTACAGGGGTAGGGGTAGTGCTTGGTCCGTGACATGTGGTCAATACAAAGACATCCCTTTGATATTTGACCAGCAACAGGTCATCCCTGGATGGAGACCTGCTTTTGCCCCTTCTGAACAACAAAGGGTTTTGGGAGTCCTCTATGATTTCTGCGCACAATGTCGCAGGCTGCTGTACCTCTGCAGCCAAGTGACTTAAACTGGAATGCTGGTATAAAAGTTATCCATGTGCAAGTGATAACCTTTATTCATCAGTGGGTGCACCATATCCCACATGATCTTTCCACTTATTTTCAGGGAAGGGGGAATTCTGGTGGTATTATTTGGCTGTTCTTTCATTCATAAACTATAAAGTTGTGGGTATACTCATAGATACTCTTGCACAGTTTATAGAGTTTAATCCCGTAATATGCTCTCTTACTAGGGAGATATTGTCGAAATTTAAGCTTGCCTTTGAAATGTACGAGAGACTCGTCCACACAAATGCATTTTTCTGGGATGTAAACAACTGCAAATTTAGTGCTCAAATGATTTATTACCGGCCAAACTTTGAACAGGTGGTCATAGGTGGAATCATCTTGGGGCAGACCCAGTGCATTATCAGCGTAGTGCAAGAACTTCTGCATGTGCTTGAAGTGCATATGAGTCATGGCATGGTGATAAAATGTAAAAAATGTCAGTACTCCAGTACTACTCTCTGTCTTAATTACTATGCCTATATGGAGAGGAAGGCCTTAAAATGAAATTATCTCTGCAGATTCCACAGTGGCCCAACTGCAGAATTTTGGGCCAAAAACCAAAAAC
>JAODAL010055377.1:0-24002 GCA_025379985.1 Phyllomedusa bahiana
TTTGCCCAGCGTAGCCAGGTATTAGCCCCCTTTAGCCAGCAAGTCGCCCCTGTAGCCAGGTAGTAGCCCCATGTATCCAGGTAGTAGCCTCCTGTAGTCAGTAAATCGCCCCCTGCAGCCAGTAAATCGCACCTGTTAGCCACATAGTACCCCATGTAGCCAGTAAGTTCCCCCCTGTAGCCAGGTAGTAGCCTCCTGTAGCCAGTAAGTACCCACCTGTAGCCAGTAAGTTTCCCCCTGTATCCAAGTAGTAGCCCCCAGTAGCCAGTAAGTTGCCCCTGTAGCCAGTAAGTTTCCCCCTGTAGCCAGTAAGTTTCCCCCTGTAGCCAGTAAGTAGCCCCCTGTAGCCAGTAAGTAGTCCCCTGTAGCCAGTAAGTTTCCCCTATAGCCAGGTAGTGGCCCCCAGTAGAAAGTAAGTTGCCCCCTGTAGCCATGTAGTAGCCCCTGTAGCCAGTAAGTTGCCCCCTATAGCCAGTAAGTTGCCACTATAGCCAGGTAGTTGCATCCTGTAACCAGTAAATTGCCCCTGTATCAAGGTAATAGCCCCCTGTAGCTATTACATTGCCCCCTGTAGCCAGTAAATTGTCACCTGTAGCCAGTAAATTGCCCTCTGCAGCTAATAAGAATTTTAAAAATGTACTCACCTCTCCATGTTCCCTGCAGTGTGGCAGGTCAGGGAGCTGATGTTCAGTGTAAGCAGCATGATGTCATTGCGCCAGCATCGCGGGGAGATGAGGAAAACCATGCGTCACGTCCTCTGCGACGCTGATGTGTATGTACAGCGCTCATGGAGCACTGTACATACAAGGGAGAAGGCAGGAGGGTAACTATCCGTCCTGCCTCCCCCCTGTTTTACAACGGCAACACAGAGACATCTGTCGAGTGGCGTCCTGGCACCCTGAGCGATTGCCTGCCTCGCCCTCACGTAAGAAAGGCCCTGGGGAGTGGATCAATCTTTTCTTCTTGTATAGTACAAATCACAACCTGTTCTCACATTCTCTAATAGCTCACTGGTTTAAATCAAGGAGTAGTCGTGAAGATTTCAGATAAAAGAGAAGCAGCATTATCCAGCTCATTGATAGCAGTCTCTTGGCCAAGAAAGTTGCCAAACTGCATTATGTGAGGCAATGACAGCTTGAAGAATATGAAATGAAGTCTCTATCTCCAATTCCAAGCCAAGTTAACAAGTGTGCTGATAATAATAATAATAATCTTTATTTATATAGCGCCAACATATTCCGCAGCACTTTACAATATAGAGGGAATAAGCACAGACAACCCAGACATTACATTATAAAAAAGCTACGTACAAACAGACACGCGGTTTTGAGGGGCCCTGCTCACAAGAGCTTACAATCTATTAGGGTGTATGGGTGAAACACAGGGTTACAAGTGCTTGGTTTACAATGGTCCAGCCACAAAGTCTATTAATTCTGGTGCAACAAACAAGGCAGTGGAGATGGCTTGTATGCTTCGTAATAGTGCGATCACAGAAGTCCATTCAGGCACAATGCAATGCGCATTACACAAGTCTGGAAAGGTGGACTGATTGCTATCCTTTTGCTTGCCAGTGTATGTGTAACCACATATAATAGAATCAGGCAATATTCAATATAAATCCCAGTAAAGATGGCTCTCCTATCCTGATTCTCGGTCCTCATTCAAGTATGGCTATTGCAGATAAAAGGAAGGCTTACTTTGCTGTGATAGGAGAATTGTTTAGTTCATGTGTCATGGGGGAGAAACATAACATTTGTAGTTACATTCATTTTTAACATGACAAATGTTAATGGTTTGACCACTATGAGGAGTAACGTCAGAATTAGGTAGGCTAACCAGACTTCAACAGAGACAGGAACACTGCAAATAAAGTCCAGGCAGTGCCTGGGTTCATTAAAAAAAAACGCAACAATAGCACAGCCCTAACTTCAGGCAAAAATATAGAACAAAATCTGTTAGGCTGAGCTCTAACTACACAGAAGAATATTCCGTACTACACCAGGGGCGCACTGGGGAACCCTGGACATCCACCAAACATAGATATCATGTATTACCCACACCGTGATTTCAGCTCTATAGTAGAGTTCCACCAGACCCATATGCAAGAACTGTCTTTGTACACCTTGCGCTCTAATTAACACCCAGCCTGGCTCATGACCCTTTCCCTCCCATATCTATCAGA
This sequence comes from Phyllomedusa bahiana, assembly GCA_025379985.1. Lineage (NCBI taxonomy): Eukaryota > Metazoa > Chordata > Amphibia > Anura > Hylidae > Phyllomedusa > Phyllomedusa bahiana. The sequence continues at coordinate 2,183 of JAODAL010055377.1, forward strand.
GAAAGACTGAGCGTTTCCTGGAGCCTAGGGTTCCATTCACAAAGCATTTCTCGTCAGATTTACATGTGGATTTGGGTTTCAAAATCCAATTGTAAACCATCCCCATAGACCTCAATTGAAAATCCGAGTTGTGGTCAACACGACTAGGATTTCAAAACTTTTTTAAAAAAAACTTAGAACATGTCCTACAATCTGTCGTATTTCAAGTCCTCTGAACCCATGTCCACAACTCCATAGAGATGAATGGGACTCGTTTTCCAACGGTAAATCTGGCAGAAAAAAACTACCTAAAATCCGCATTGAAAACCGAGTCAAAATTCAGACAATGCAGTTTTAGGATTCAGAATCTAACTAATCTGATGGCATTTGGAGGGAAATAAACCTGGCCTCAATGATTCTCCATGTCACTGTCTTACACCACCAATGAAGCTTGGTGACATGTTGGTCACACAACAAAAATTCTAAAGATTTACATTCCTCATGGTACCTTACAGAGACCCCTAATGGACAGCTTTAATTTCTTCTTTCAAAGACAACTTGATCCCTCTCGATTACCTCCTGAGATAAGTATCTGCAGAGGGATGTTTTCATATGTTGCGGTTTTGGTGCAGTTTTTCAGCTCCAGTACTGTACTGTCGTTAAACTGCCTTTATTACCAGCAAGCTCCTTTCAGTTATCTAAACTGTTTGGAAAGGTGTCACAATAAGTGATCAATTACTTTGTTTAGAATCCACAATGCTTCAAACACGATAATTGATTACTCACTTGTAAGGCCCCGTTCACACGACGGATTTGGCCGCGGTCATGGCCGCGGGTTCCGACACGGTTTCCGCGGCCAAAACCGCGGCCGAATCGCGTCTAGTTTATTAACATGGTTTCCTATGGGAAACCGCGTTAATATTCACACACCGCGCGGGTTTGGCCGCGGCCCCGGGGCTGCGGCCAAACCCGCTCGTGTGGAGAACTCTCCTGTCAATTCCTGACAGCGAGTTCTCTGCGCGGCGGCCACGCGGTGCTGCCGCGGGCATCGCCACGGGTGTCACCGCGGGTGGTGCGTGGCTGGGACGCGGCTCGTGCCGCGGTTTGCCCCCTGCTATTAATTTGCATGGAGGCAAACCCCCAGCGCAAGCCGCGCCCCTAACCATGCCCCTCCCGCACCGAGAACACACCCACCGCCCGCGCTGCAAACCCGCTTCGGGAGACGCGAGTTTGCGCCACGGTCCGACGAGGTTTTGGCCGCGGGAACCGCGGCAAGAGCCGCCGCGAAGGCCGCGGCCAAAACCGTTGTGTGAACGGGGCCTAACACCTTTCCAAACAGTTTTGATAACCGCACCGTGTGAAAGCAACAACAGGGTTTTTCAAACCAGAAAACCTCTAAATAGTGAATTTAACCAAAACATGTTGTGGACTTACAGTTAACTTGTTAGTAGGATTGAAAAAAAGACATATGTCCATGAAGATTAACCAAGAGTGGGAGACTTACCCTCAGCCCAAGGATTGAACAATAGGATGATGTCATCTAATTTGCTGTATTTCCTTTTATTTTTAGTGGAGATGCATAGCTTCATTTTGTATTGGCCAATCAGAGCACGTGGAGAAGGCTTTATGAGGATGTTTACTTCAGTAGAGGAGCTGGAGTCTATCGCAGCTGTCCAGGTATTGTTTTTTTTAGATCCATAGAGTTGAAAGACAACAAGCATGTTGTTAGATTCAGTAGGAGCCTGGCCTATGAAAAGATTACAGAGACCTACTGATTAAGAAGCAACAGAAACATTCAGCAGGATGATAAATGCTTGATGTAGATGATATCTGAGGCAATCTGTAACAATTATTAAAAATAATTGAACATAGAGTCAACACCTCAAAATCATAAAACGTGTTATGCTTCATTACCTATGCTGGCAATGAATTCCAGCTTGTCTCCTTTCTGAATGGCTCTATTAAAGTGAAGCTTGATTCTAAATTCTTGTCCCCTTCTGAGAATGAGATGGTTGCTGTTATAGTAGTTGGTTCTATGCGCCTCCATGTTTGACGCCTTTTCCATGCTGAAATTTTTCAACTTTAGGGCTGTAAAGTACATAGAAGGAGATAAAAATTATGGTCATATGTTTAGTTCATAAAGTACATATAGTATTAAAAGTATCTTATAAGGAGTCACTTAATACCTCAGTGCAAGGTTCATGATTTGTATTGTCCTATTTCTCCAATTTTATTTCCATAATTCTGATTAAACAGATCAAAGCTATTTTAGTATATGCTAACATGGAATTTGTGTGTATTGCCTGTAGTGTTTTCTAAGATTTGGTAGCATCTTTGGTGGCATGAGTTCTCATTATATGAGCCATATCAGTATTTTGCATGGGATTTTTTTCTTTTTTAAAATTGCTGAGATATCAGAGGTTAGTGACACCGGAGTTTAATATATTATTAAGGGACATGCAAGTCTATTGGCCAAAGTAAATATAAAAGAGATCTTTTGTCTATTACAACTCCCCCTCCCCAGGCCAAGTAACTGATGAAATGAGTGTTGTTTTGGGGGGGGTTTATTTAAAAAAATGTTGTTTGGATCTCTATTTTGCCATTTATACTGTATTCGTTATTTGCATTTTTTGTAGTGGTAATGCATTTCATTCTGTGTGCCCCTTTTCAATACTACAAAAGAGGGATTTTTGGTTTTTTGGGGGGTTAAATTTTTAGGATAGATAACATTTCTCGAAAAAAAAATTCACACATGTATTTTATCAAATAAAGGGGAAGACACATTTTGTGTCTATAAAGTGTCAGTTCTTCAGTTTCAATTAAGTTTTTTTTTGTATGGCTCATGTACTTAAATGGATATATTCAGCAGAAATTACATCAATTTTTTATAGTATTAGTCTGTATACTGTTTCTATGTAATAGGTACCATTGTGGGTCATTTTAGTGAACAGTAACATTTCATTTTGGAAACAGTAAAGACCATACGAAAAACGTCATCTTTTGGTCCTTTAGGTAGTTCAAGGTCATTAAGATCTACAATGTGCAGGGCACTTAATGTTAGCTTTGCGCTAGTATTTTGTCATAAATAATTCACAATATTTGCACAAAATTTGTGATATTTGAACTCTATCATGAACTATTCATGATTAGTGTTGAGCGATTGTTACATCCCCTGGGTCGATGTCGATAGTCACCTCATGACAAGATATTCTTTGGGTCGATATTAATTACGCCAAACCCTTTAAATTCTATGGGAGGCAACAACCCCTTCATTCTTACACCCAAAAGGGCTGGAGAAGCGGGAAATAAACATCCACAACAGTCAAAGGGATACGTGCTACATCTTGGCAACACCTTAGGTTATAAAACCACAAAAAAAAAAATCACAACCATTCACTATCCCGTCTTAACCCAAGCATGACCCAAAACCTTTGCATGACCCAAAAATTTAAAAAAAAGTGCAGAAAGCAGAAATGAGTACAACCACAGTTTACTTTGAACTGGCCCCTTGACTATCCCTGTCCTTGAACACAGCATACCCCAAACCTGCATGACCCCCAATTTAAAAAGTGCCGGAAAAAAGGAGTCTTTCAAACCCCCTTTTAGTTTTCCCCTGGGCATTACCATACCTTTCCCGGGCCCACGCATGAGCCCCAACCTACTTACCCCCAAACCCCAAAGGGCCTGTAAAAGCGCAGCACAGCAAAAAAGCCCCCAAAAATTTAAAGCATGACCCTTGAGGGCCCCTTTTGGGGGGGAGTTTGAAGAACAATGCTGTTAGAAAAAACATTTTTTTTTAATAGGCCTGTGTATACTGCTGTCAAAAAAAGCAAAATGCCCCCCAAAAATTCAAAAACTGACCCCTGAGCCACTTTTGGACAATTGTGAAGAACAAATGTCTGTTAAAACATTAATTTTTAGAATAAAGGACCTGTGATAGCTGATGCACAGCAAAATGCCCCCAAAAATTCAAAGCATGACCCTTGAGCCACTTTTACAATTTTGAAAACAAATGTCGTTTTAAAAAACATTTTTTTTAATAGGGCCGTAGTATAGCTCACTGTCACAGCAAAATGCCCCCAAAAATTCAAAAAGACCCTTTAGCACTTTTTTACAAATTTTGAAAAACAAAGTCTGTTAAAACAATTTTTTTGAATAGGGCCCGGTTTTTTGCGCATTTCAAAGCAGCATGCCCAAAAAATTATAAAAATCTCTTTTCAGCCACTGTTAAAAATTGTGAGGGGAGAAAAGCCCCCTTAGAAAACCCCCATTTTTTTTTCCAAAAGGGACCAAGATTATTGCTTTACTCACAGCAAAAATGACCCCAAAAAAATTTAAAAATGAAATCTCTCAGCCCACTGTTAAAAATTGTGAGGGAGAAATGCACTTTAAAAGCCAACCATTTTCTCTGTTCCAAATGGGAACTCCATGATTTTTGCGGTATCTCCACACAGTCAACATTGACCCCTCCAAAAATTATAAATATGACCTTCTCAAGCCACTATTAAACATTGTGATGGAGAAATGCCACTTAGAAGCCACATTTCTGTTCCAAAGGGACCACTTGTTATAGCTGTATCTCACAAGCCAACATGACATCCAAATATAACATTGACAATGCGAACTTCTAAAGATGAAGTAGGTAAATGGAAAACTACGGTTTGTCATGAAACCTTGCTGTTTTACAGTTCTCATCACAGCAAAAAACCAGCAATAAGGAAACTGTTGGGAAAGAGAATCAAAATTGCGCGTTAAGAAAATGATCATTTAAAAAGAAAAGTTTTTTCAAGAGGACCATTTATGTTTGAAGAGGAATGTGAAGTTAGACCGGCAAAGAACTAATCAGTGTCCTCGGCAATTGGGGCCAAAAATTTCATCCAAGATCCATGCCTGATTTCATCTGATGAAAGTCAAACGATCCACATTAACTGTTGGAAAGGATCGGACATGCGTTTGTTGTAAATGGTTCTCCGCTCCAGCTAGTTGTTCTGAATGGTTCACCGCATCAGATTATGATCGCTGGCTTGCTGGTAGGGTCCTAGAAGCATCTATGGCGTGGACGCAGCGAGCTTGGTGCGCCATTTTGTCCATTTTGTGCTTACCCGAAGATAAAGTCTTATTGGGTCTGGAAATACACATCCAAAAACATCGGTTTCTTGAAGCGAGATAGTCGTTCACCATGTTCTTAGATGGTCTTTACTGTGTGTTGGAATGTTTTTTTGCCCTGCATTGCATGCCACGTTTGGGGAGGTGGTAAAGATTGCCAGACCCCGCTTCACCCATTAGGCTTCTGCCACTCTTGGCATGCTGCTGCGCTACGGCTACTTGGCATCTGTACTGCTGATCACGGTCGTGATGTTGTTCACACGTGACATGTGACAAGTACGTGAATCTGACGCGCACAGATTGTTCTCCAGTTGAATCATATCAGCAAGGTCTCCATGTTCCTGCATTTTACTTTCTATATTTGGGTGTGGTGGAAGGAATTGCGAGAGTGTCTGAGGTTTTTGTTTTGTAAAGGGGATCATGGAGGGTGGCCACCAGTAATGTTGTTCATTTTGATGGCCTTAATGTGTGAGGGATTCATGGAGCGGAAAATGGAAGCATCCAGAAAAGCACTTCATGTTGAGATGATAGGAGCCTTGATTTCCAAAGGCCTCTGGGTCGAGGGGCACTAGACTACTGAACTTCCTCCATCTTCTCCTCCGCCTCAAATTCGCGCAACCTCTTTCCAAGGCAGGGATGTTGGTAATGTCGGGTGTCCCAGGAATACCTCCTAGCTCCTGTCCTTATGCTTCCTTCCGTGACACAGTTTCAAATCACAGCCCTGAATTGCCCTGAGATGATGCACCTGAGAGACTGAATGCAGCTGCCTTTGCCCTTGCCCTGGACCCCGAACCCACTGACTAATGAAGAACGTAAATTTGACGGAAAATGTCGGTGCCTTTGGATTCGACGGAGAGAAAGGCTCCGTGTCCGCGCATTCTGTGTCCGTTCCTCCTACGTACGCTGGCTTAGGACCTGTTGAGTTTCTGAAGTTTTCCTATCGGATCGTTCCAGAACTAGAAGATCAGCCAAAAATGCACATGCTGTTCATAGGGCATATGTTCGCAATGACTGTATTTTGGTGGCTCTCTTCTTCAACATATGGTAAGGAGGTGCAGAGCTCTTTCACTGCCTTCCACTCTCGGCTGGCTCAACATCCGAGGTCCACACCGCTGATTGTCAGCCATGTGTCACTTCGTAACTGCGAATTGGCATTGCGCATGCTGCCAACAATCGCTGGAGCATCGTGAGGGATCGGGTACATTCCCAGCGTGTTGCCACGTAAAACGCAATGAGACAGGTTGACGGAGAGACGGCCGCGGCTGACGCTGCAACGCAGCCTCAGGCGGAACGATAGCAGGGTGCAACGGCGGAAGTACGAACTCAGACCTCGAGCCTTACCTCAGCATGGCAGTACAGACCTGGGTAGCTCATTTACGAAATTTCTGGACGACAAGGTTCTTGACATGTGCCAGGCAGGGATGCTGTCCAGCTACCGTTCTTAAGCGGTGGGCCAGCGATTTCGGACCCGTTACTCGCACACCACACCTTCCCTGGCACACAAGGCTCTTGTTCCCCCAGCCAGGCGCTCCCGGTCTCGTTGCGGAGAGCCGTCAACAGCTCCTGTCCTGTGTAGTGGACGGTCTCCAAGATACAGATTAATTTCAACACGGCCCTGTTTCTCTGGGCACGTAGATGCCACCTGAGGACCTTTGGGTGAAAAATCCCTTGCACTCATCCCTGGCTCGGCTTTTGTGAGGCTCTGTCCTGCGCCGCGTGCCGCGATGAGCCACCGTCACCACCAGGAGACAATTGTTTTTTCCCCCAGCTCACCCTCAGTTGAGCTGTCACAGAGATAGTAGCGGCCTTGGCCATGCGTACTAGTCCATGTGCTCGGTGGTAGGATGGACTTTTCCGGACACAGATGCAGACAACGCGCTTGAAATTTTTAGATGACACGTGGATCGGCTGTGGGCATGGGACGGCTTTTCTGGGCAAAGAAATGGCTCTGCTCTGGCATTGGTATTGGGGGCAGGCAAGCGGCCATGACCGTGGCGGAACACATCTGTGTCCCACCAGACGGAAAGGCAAACATTTCCAAAGCAAAAAAGCATCATGGGCTCAATTGCTCGAACATTCTGGATTTTGGCATTTGGGATGGTTTGGGTTACAAGTGTTTCTTCTGAGAGACAGAAGGATGGCTGCTAGACTGGCTGCTGTATGGCGTGCAGGTCGTAAATGCGGGAAGGAGAAGGGGTAGAATGGGTCTCTGGTTGCAGATGGTGGTACTAGGGCGACGGTGGCAGGCTGAAGCGGTGGTCGATCCCTGTTCTATGACTACTGAGAGACATGGGCAGCTGATGAACCGCTTGGTCGGTGGTGGAGGAGGAGGAGGTGCGGAGAGGAGACACGAGGGTGTGCTCAGTGGTGTTGAGTCTGCCGTCTCGGCTGGGCCTCTTTTTGGCCATGTGTTGCCTCCGCATTACTCATGATTTGACGCATGTGACTGGACATGGTGCTTGGTGGTTAACACCTAAGGTTCTTGCCTCTAATTTGCGTTTCGGCAAAGGCCGGCATATGACATTGCTTGGGTGAATCAGAGGGCTTGCGCAAAAGAAGGCCCAGGCTTGAGAGGTCCTGGACCCTTTTTGACTCGGCGATAAGCGAGGATCGGCGGTTTCCGCTGAAGTGGCTCGGCGGGATAGGATATATCAGCGGACTTCTGTGACCGCCTCTCCCTTTTGAGGCGGGACCCGTATGACGCTACCCCATGTCTTCCTCCTTATCCAGAGATGAAACGCTCGCAAGCAAGAATTCTTCTGAAAAGACCAAGTTGGATCCGCATTGTCGTCTCATCATCATCAACACCAGGGTGACTTCATCGTCCGACATTCTGCATCCAGGAGCTGCGGGCTACACAGCTAGAGGGGACTGCACTGGCGCCATTGCTCGGGGACCAGCCTGGGATTTTTTGCTGATGGCACAGCTTCCTTGTACTCTCCTCTGATGGCATCAGTAACTAGGCTTCAGAGCAGACAAAATCATCCTCATTTCGCCTCTTCGATCTTTTACATGCCTTCTGACTTCCAAACCGTATTTTGTAATCAAAGAGGTCTTCAGAAAATGGGTATTATCCACTCTAGAGTGGTGGGTACACGAGTTGACATTTGGGGTCTGCTTTCATGTGTAGGACGGATGCTGATGTGGCTGGATGACGACCATTTTGTGTCTGGCCGTGACTGGGAGGACGAGGAGGTAAGATCTGCGGATGCAGGTTTGCATTAACACTGAAGGAACCAAGATTGGTCGACGCTTTTCGTTACTGTGAGAATCAGCAGGGCCTGGACCCAGCGATGACAGCCTGCGGGTCCTGGCAACTGACGATCCGCTGCATGCGGGCCCCATTGTGTCGCCAGACACTGGAAGGAGCACCTTCTCTGTATCTAACCTCCATGTCCTACCCCCCTCTTTGGCTCGCTTACACCTGAATTTCGCTTACCATGTCAGAAATATAAAAAATAAATTGAGAAGGTATGGAAGATGTGTTTTGGAAGTCTTTTATAAAGAAGACGGCAAATCACAGCTATTGTCTCAAATCCCTCAAAATCAAAACAAAATTGCTGGAGTTCAAATTTAACTTGCAAGGTGGACTCTATCGAACGAGAAAGCTGGCCTGCGCCATAAGTGAAAAAAACATGTATCTGAACATGAAATACGGGATCATTTAAAAGGTATTTTTGGCCACCTATTCTATTCACCTTTGGGGTTACTAAATATGCTGTATAAAATTTAAACTACGAAAGTAGCTCTATGAAACCAAAGCTATGACGGACCAAAAAATTGAAAAAAAAACACCTGTCTATAAATGTATACGGGATAATAAAAGGTATTTTTCTTGGCCCTATCAAACCTGGTGGTTGGACCGACATAAGTTGCTGGATTCTAAAGTTACGACTGCAAAGTAGATCTATCAACAAGCTTGACTGACCAAAAGTGGAAAAAAACACATGTCTGAATTCGAATACGGATATTTAATTGGTTTATTTTTGGCACCTTTCACAATCACCTGTGGTGACTCTCAAATATTGCTGTATTCACATTTAGACGTGGGCGAGTGCTCAAGTGGTGCCTGTCGGTGAATGAACAAAGCGCTGTGGTGAGTTCGCAAAATGTGAAATAAAATATAAGCACGTATCGGATAATGTATTGGATAATATTAAAGGTATTTTTTGGGCACTATAAATTTCACCTGTGTGACTACAAAAATTGCTGTATTCAAATTTGTAACTGGCAAAAGTAGATCATATCAACAAAGCTGGCCTGCGCCAATAAGTGGGAAAGAAACACGTTATCTGAAATGTGAGTTCGGATAATAAAATGTATGTTATTGGCACTTTCAATTCACCTGTGGTGGACTAAAAATTGCCTGTTTTCACATTTAAGTGCAAAGGTGGCCTTCAATGAACAAAGCTGTTGTGCGCCCAACTGTGATAAAAACCACGTATCTGATTGTGTGCTCGGATACATAAAAGGTATTTTTGGGCACATTTCAATTCACCTGTGGTGACTACTCAAAATTGCTGTTATTCAACATTTAACTGCAAAGTAGGATCCTCTTCAACAAAGCTGGCCTGCGCCAAAGTTGAAAAAATACACGTATATGTAATGTATTTGGATAATAAAAGTATTTTTGGCACCTTCGCAATTCACGCTGTGGTGACTACTAAATTGCTGTATTCAGAATTTAAGTTGCCATGGTGCACTCACATGAACAAGTAATCTGTATGCGCCAAAGTGAAAAAAACACGTATCTGAAATGTATTCGGATAATAAAAGGTATTTTTTGGCACCTATCAACCTGTGCTGATTACAAAATGTGCTGGATTCTAATTTTAACTGCAAGATGGCTTTATCAACAAAGCTGGAACTGGGCATAAAAAAAAAAAAAATATGGAAAAAGAACACCTATCTGAAATGTAATACTGATAATAAAAGTGGAGTTTTGCACCTACAATGAGGACATGCAGTTACTGAGAAAAAGATGTGTGTATCTAGTATAAGTTCAGGGCTGCCAATATCCTAGGAAAATATTTTCAATTAGCAAACTGTTTCATAATAAAGCTATTGCAGTAATTGTCTACAACTAAGTCTTGGTCGAACTATATCCAGTATTCTTTAAAAGAGCTTGTCTTGTGTTCATCCCGAGGGACGCCCCCTCCCCCGCTCCTCCCCCGTGACTTTACAGCGGTAGATGGCTCCTTTTAAAAATTCTCTACTAACTACATCAAAATCTTTCAAAACTTATGATTCTGAATCTAAAGTTGTAAGGTATCACAGCTAACATGTAGATCTATTCTCTGATGTGAAGAAATAGAATAATTTCGCTGAGCATGTTTGGAAACGAGGCAGAGAGCAGTCCGCCTATTGGCTATGAGATCGCTGAGAGACATGATTCTGAACAGGAAGGGGCTGTTTCTATGGTTAGATCGAGGTCATTGTGATTTTTCACAGCCTAATTCGCAACAGTCACACATCCCAGTAATGAGAGTCGCAACACACATCTCACCCTGCTCTATTTACTTGTAAGTGATTTGCTGCCGCAACCAATCAAAATGACAGAGGTAGCTCTCGTCACAGTTAGCGCCGAAAATGGCGCGATCTTAATAGATCATGCACAGATTTTAACCTTTAAATTATAGCTTTGATCTAAAAAAATCCGCATACAAAATACATAAAAAAAACTGTTGCGATTTCAACTTTGTCGATAATAATCGCCATAAACATCTATCCATACATAAGAAAATGGCGTTGTAAATTGTATTGAAGATCTACCACTCATAGCAGGTATTTCAGTTTTGTCTAAGATTGTCGATAGGCTGAATGAATGCTTTTTAACACTTATTGATTATTGACGTTACCCATAACGCTCACTGGTTGGGAAATGTTCCGCAAAAAATTGATGTTTACATAATAAGGATCGTGCGTTCTTACAAGTAGAGCCTGAACACTCGACATGTAACCAGCTGTATATTACAGCTGGCCCCATGCTCTGGTTATGGACAATTAAGCCCTATTATACTGTGGTCAATCACGACCACGGTAGATAAGGGAAAGACAAAGGGAGGGCATGGTGATTGACAGCTACAGCATTGGACACTGCGTACGGTATGCTATTGCTCATTTGCTAGCAACAATCTAATAGATCGCTGTGTTAGGTTCTCTATGAGGACAAGTAAAAAAAAAAGGAAAATAAAAAGTGAAAGTAAAAATACATCCAAAACCAGTAAAAAATATAAAAGTACACATATTTGGTATCGCTGCTTCCATAATGAACTAGCCTTTAAGTCTGTCATGCTATTTAACCCACATGATGAACGCCGTTAGTAAGTAAAAAAAAAAACAATGACAGAATTGTGATTTTTCTTCAATTTGTAGGACATTGAATGGAATAAAAAGCACCCAAAAATAATATAAATGCCAATGTGATACCAATGAAAATGTCACTTTGTCACTCCCCCCAAAAAACGTTATCAAGGGCTGTATACGGAAAAAAAAGGTTAAGCTAATAAAAGGATAGCTATACATAAATATTGTATTCCATAATAAAAACACTTTTTTTAAGTACTACAACATAAAAAACTCTATCAATTGGGTATGAATGTAATCATATAAACCCATGTAGTAAAACCAACATGTCATTGATACTGCCTGGTGTTGCTGTAAAAATGAAAAACATTACCAGTATTGCAGTATTTTCTTTATCCTGTATCCTAAAAAAAAGTATTTAAAGGTGATCAAAAAGTTATGTCCTCCTAAAACGATACCATCAACTCATCCTGCAAAAAATATGCCCCTACACAGCTCCTTACACAGAAAAATAAAAAAAAGTTATTGCACTCAGACTATGGGGATGCAAAAATGTGCTTTCTGTTTTGTTTTCAAAAAAAGTGTTTTTATTGTCTAAAAGCAGAAAACCAAAAAAATATACATTTGATAATGCTGTTATCATACCAACCTGCTTAGTAAAGTTAACATGTCATTATACAGCATGAAAAAAATAAAAATAAAAAAACCTACCAGGATTGCTGTACTTTGTTCATCCTACCTCACAAAACCGTTATGAAAAAGTGATCAGACTGTCGTATAAACACCAAAATTGAAAATTGCACCAATGAAAAAGTTAGCTTATCCAGCAGTAAACAAGCCCTGATACTGCTTATACTGTTTATAGAAAAATAAAAAGTTATGGCAGTCAGACTATGATGACATAAAAACATAATTTTGTTCAAAGTCATTTCAATTGTATAAAGGAGTAAAGCATAAAATACTATATAAAATCAATATCGTTGTAATTGTACTGACCACATAGTAAAGTTGTCCTGTCAATTATACTGCACAGCGAATGCTGTAAAAATGAAGCCCAAAAAAACAATGGCAGAATTACGTTTTTTTTCTCTATTTTTACAGCCCAATTCTAAAAAACTATGAACACCTGTGCACCCAGATGCACAATACACCTCTAGATGAGTTCCCTGATGGGTGTTGAATCCAAATGGGATGACTTCTGTTTTGCACTTTGGGGGCTTTTCAAATGTGACACCAAAATCTGCATTCCAACAGCCAAATAGCGCTCCCTCCCTTGTACGCCCTGCCATGTGCCCAAACAGCAATTTACACCCATATATATGGTATTGACGAACTTGGAAGAAATTGCTTAACATATTTTGAGCTGCTTTTTTTCCAAGTATTCCTTATAAAAATGAAACATTTTTTGCTAAATCTGCATATTATTGGAAAAAATCACATTTTTCATTTTCATAGCCTAAAACTAAAAAAATCTGTGCACCACCTGTAGGGTCAATATAGTCACTGCATCCCTGGATATATCCTTTTGTGGTGTAGTTTCCAATATGGGGTCTTTTTAGGGTTGTTTATTATGTTTAGCACTTTAGGGTGTCTTCAAACCTGAAAAGGCACCTAAAAAATATCCTAATAAAAATGAGACCTCAAAGTCCGGTAGAGGCTCCTCCTATACTGAGGCTTGTGGTTGAGTCAAATTGCATACTAGGGCCACATATGGGGTATCGCTAAAAATGGCAGAATTGGGGGAATCGATGTTGAGTTTTATTTTCTTGGTAACATCTACTGTTTGGAAAAGTTTCCAGGAGAAAGTCTCTTCTTTTTAACAAGAACAAGGCAACCTGAGTTAAGTGTGCACCAAAACAAACCACAAAACCTCTAGAACAATGTCCTATAGACAGATATGTCGAAAGTGGAAATGTTTGGCCATAATGAACAGAGCCAAGTTTGGTGAAAAACAAAAACGGCATATAAACACAAGCATCTCATACCTACTGTAAAGTATGGTTGTGTAAGGGTGATGATTTGGGCTTGTTTGGCAGCCACAGCACCTGTCACATTGCAGACATAGACTCAACCACTCCCCTGTATGTCTATTTATTCTTGGGCAACAGCCCAAGATCTCAAACACACCAGAAAATTTGCAAAAGAATGACTCACAAAGAAAAGAAGCAAGGTGTTGCAATGGCTCTGTCTAAGCCCAGACCTTGCCTAACTAACCCTTTCCTCACAGCTGGTCATAATATAATGTTTTTCCTCTTTCATAAGAGCCACAACTTTTTTATTTTGCTATTTACATAGACTTAGGAGGGCTTTTATTTAGTGGAAGAAAATGTACATTCTAATGGTGCCATTGACCGTACCATAGAGTATGCTGCAAAAAAATTCTAAAGGTGCAAAATGTGAATAAAAACAAATTTACGCCATGTTTGCAGGGGTTTTGTTTTTACAGTGTTCACTATTCAATATCAATTACCCTTTTTGTCCGAAAATAAGACAGAGTCTTATATTAATTTTTGCTCCTAAAGACGAGCTAAGACTTATTTTTAGGGGATGTTTTTTTTCTATGAACAATATCTCACATTTATTGTTGAACAAAACATCAACATGTATTAATATACTGTAGTGATTTCATCACAAACATTAGTATAAGCAGCCAAACTCTGAATTGCATAAAAAAATGCACTATGTCTTACTTTCGGGGGTGTCAGGGTATGTGTTATCTGTAGAGATGGGCGAATTTCCCGAAATTCGTTTCGTTCACTTCGCCGAATTTCTCAGCAAAAAATAATTTCGTTCCGAATTACTTCGGCAAAGAATCACGTTAAAAAAACAGCTATTTACAGGCTGCACAGAGCCTGCAGGGTGCTGTAGAACGTGGTGCCATGCTTAAATATGCAGAGGGAGCTTGGTTTGGTCTTCATACAATGTTGTGTTTTAGTATGACACGCAAATGACTGCCGCCGCTCTTAGAATCGCTTCACTATAAAATTCCCTGGGCACCTAAGAGGGCAAAACTGACCAAAAAACCTTTAAGCGGGGAAAGTTGCCTGAAAAAAGCCTGCCAAAAAAAGCGGAAAAAAAAACAACTGAAGCCAGGTGGGAAAAATTTAAGGGGATGTGGAGGTTTACGGCGCTAGCCAACCCGCAGCAAGAGGTCAGACAGTGGGCACAAATGAAAAATTTTGGAGGTGGCAAAAAAAAGGAAAAAGGTTTTCCCGAGGGGACCAAAAACACATGTGGAGGGCAGGCCGGGAGCCACATGATTCAGCGGTGCACAATGAAAACGGGTTAGGGGCACAGCAGCAACCCCCAGCACCCCATGGTCAGAAAAGGTGCACAAAAGACACAGTGTGGAGGTCACGGCAAACAGCCACAGCAAGCATGATTTAGACAGTGGGACAATGACAAGGTGTTAGGTCACCCCCCCGCAACCACAGCAGCAGCAAGAAAGGTTTAGACGGGGGGGGCACAAAAAACACGTGTGGGGGGTCCCCCGGGAAAACCCGCCCAAACAACAGCAAACTGAGGGGCAGACAGGGCACCAAAGACACATGTTGTAGGTCCCCGGCACACAAAATGAGGGGGAGGTTTGTGGCACAATGACATTCGGGGAAAGGGCAAAAAAAAAGGAGTAGGCCACAGAGTGGGACAAAAGGACACATGTTTAGGTCCGGCCGCAGCCACAGCACAAAAAATGAGGGGGGGGGAAAACAAATGGCACAATCACATTCCCGGAGGGGCAAAAAAAGGAGTAGGCCCCCAAGTTGGGGCAAAGACACAGTGTGGGGGGTTACGGCAGCAGCCCCCAAAACAGCGCAAAGAGGGGCAGGGCAGTGGCCCAATAACACATTTTGGGGTTTACGGGAAACAGCCCCCCCAGCACATGAGTCAACGGTGGCACAAGACAATTTGGGAAAGGGGGCAAAAACAGGATAGGGCCCAAAATGGGGCAATGACACAGTGTGTAGGTCACGGCCCCAGCCAAAAGGCCGCGATGGTGTCAGACAGTGGGGACAATGGGGCCCCCATGGGTAGGTCACGGCCGCAGCCACAGCACAGGGAGAGGTCCGACAGGGCACCCGACACGTGGGGGGAGGTCACGGCAAACAGCCCCAGCAGCAGCATGAGGCCGACAGTGGCACAATGCAGGGTGTAGGTCACGGGAACAGCCACAGCAGCAGCATGGAGGGCGACAGGGGCACAATTACACAGTGTGTAGGGCACGGCAGCAGCCACAGCACACATGAGGGCAGACAGTGGCACAATGACACATGGTAAAGGGCACGGCAGCAGCCAAAAGCAGCGCAAAGAGGTCAGACAAGGGAAAAATGGGCACAGGTAAGGTCACGGGGAGCAGCCCCCAGGAGCAGCATGAGGGCCAAAACAGGGGGACAATGAAGTGTGTAGGTCCCCGGCAGAAACCACAGCAAACAGCATGAGGTCAACAGTGGCACAAAAGCCCCAAATGTGGAAAGGGAAAGGCAGCAGCCACACAGCACAAAAGAGGTCAGACAGGGGGGGGCACAAAGACACAGTGGGGGAGTCAAAGGGAGCAGCCACAGGAGCACATGAGGTCAACAGGGCACAATGACATTCCCCGGGGGTTTGGGAAAAACAGGATAGGGGCCCCAAAAGTGGGCCCAAAGACACAGTTGGAGGCACCCGGCAGCAACCACAAACAGGGGAGCAAAGAGGTCAAAGGGAGTGGCACCCAAAGAAAATTCTGGGGGTGGCAAAAACAGGAGTAAAGGCCCCCGAGTGGGACAAAGACAGAGTGTGGGGGGTGGGGGGCAATACCCCGCCCTGGAAAAAATGGTTTGGGGGCAGATGGGGAAAAAATGTCAGCAGATTGGGGGCCCTCAGGTGGGTTTTCGGCATCAAAAAAATTTGGGTTAAGGGGAGTATTTTGAACCCAACCATTTTTTCCATTTTGGGGGAGGCGCATGGCTTAGTAGTCTGACGCCTAAGGTATTGGGGTTGGGGAAAACCTGGGCCCCATCCAAAGCCTATTAATTTTTGAAAAAAGGTCATTTTTTCCACATTTCCCATGGACAAAACGGGGTTTTCCTTGGGGGAACCCATGGCCCCCCCCCCCGCACTGAACACCCGCTCCCGATGCCAACTACTGGGCCGGGCCAAAACGTTCTCCACTGCAAAAATCGGCCCCAAATTTCGGCCCCACATCCCTTTGGGGTTGCCCAAATCCAGCGGATCTTCTAACTGGGGGCAGAGTCTGGCCAAGTAGGCCACCACCTTTTTCAGGGGCTCTCCAGTCCTGCCCGCTGCTCGCCCCCCGCTTGGGGACTGCCCCCTCACTAGGCGGGGGAAGGGAAACAGCTCACAGTGACTTTCCCAAAATTTGGTTGCTCGGGGGAGCTGGGACGCTCCTACCCCCCACCTTTCCCCCCCGCCCGCTGTATACGGTGAGCGCCCGAAAACCCCCCGGGCAGACCTGCAAGGGGGACGATTTCCCCACAAAGGGAGGGGCCCAAAAGAAAAGGAATTTCCCTATATAATTTTAGTTTGTCCCCCCCTCCCCAATACTGGGGAAAAAGGGCTCCCATTTTTGGGCCCTAGCGAGGGTCCAATAGGTGGAGAACCAAATCATCCCTCTGCCGGATGCTGACTATTCCCGGGTTCACTAGCCAGGGAAAACAGCATGCTGCGGGGCCCTCTGCCCAAGTTCCTGAGGGGGTCCCTGCCCCCCATCTCCACTGAAACTGCCACGGTGCTTTCGGGGCATCTGCCTCGTCTTTCCTTTATCTCCATCTACCTCCTCCCGCCCGCCTTTCCCCCCTCCCCTCTTTTCCCCCCTGGGTAGAAAAACCACTCATTTCCCCCCGACAATGCCTGCTCCAAAATCCTCCTCCTCCTCCTCCTCCCCCTCCCCCATTTTTAGTCCCCACCGGAAAAACCCTGTTCCCCCGAGGTGTAAATCCCCCACGGGCTCCAGTCCCCCGCCCCCAAAAAGATTTTTTAGCATCTTTTTCCAGGACCCTGAAGCATGGAATGAAGGTTTTTCTCCCCTAGTCCCCCGGCGACTGAAAAAAATATTTTGGGCCTCCTCGAAAAGGGCCCCCAACAAAGGCAGGGTCAACCCCCATGAGCTCCACTGGGGTGACATCAAATTTCACAGGGAGTAAAAACCCCGTCCGCCTGGGAACATCAAAAAAACTTAATGGCCCCCCTTTTCTGTTCCCTACATCGGTCCAACATTCAAGCTTAAAATTTCCAAAAGGGGAACATCGCCGTATCCCAAATGTTTGGGGAGGGCCCTTCTGCCGGGTGCAAAATCGAGGAGGGTGTTCCTGGCTTTGTACGAATGGAGGGGAAATAACTGCACAGTTTTTCCCGGCCCCCTTTTTTCAGTTTTTCTAAGAATTTTGTGGGAAACTTTAGGGAAACCCTTTTTTACAACCAGATTGAACAAGTGCGCCATGCAGGGGGGCCCTGGAAACCCTCCCGGGGCAGCGTGGACACCAGTTCCTCCCATTGTCTGTCACCAAAGGGGTTTCCCATTTGCGTTGGCGCGGAGAAAACCCCCACATTTCCCCATTCGCGGAGCGTTTCCCCCCCGTGTTTACTTCCCTTTCCCCCGAGGCAACCAGTGTAGAACTTTCCCGGGCACCGGGTGTGCCCAACCCCAAGTTTGGATTATGGGGGCAGAAAATGTGGGGGGCTGAATGGTGGTTTGGGGGTGGAGGGGGCGGACATTGGCGCAGGGGGCCCAGTTTTTTCAAAAGTTGGGGGAAGAAGGGGGCGTCTCCTTCCCCCGAGTTGTTGGGGTGCCTGGGCGGAACACATTTTTCCCCCCCAGTTGGGGGTAAAGGACATTACCCCCCTGACTGGGTTTTTCAGCTCCCAAAATCCGCGCAGGCCCTGCACCTTGGGGAAAAAAACCGATAACTCAAGGACTGGCCCACCTTTTGTTCACAAATTTTATAATTTCTGGTACTTTCCTTTTTGGGAAAAAAAATTTCGGGTTGGAACTCTCCCCTTTCGGCCTCGGGCCCCAACCATTAGCTCTGAACGGGGCAGAGTCCCACCAAATTTGGGGGGGGGGGGAAAGGGGGGGGAACTGCAGCACCAACAATTGGACAGGAGTTTCGGTCCCGCTTCTGCACCTTAAGATGGTTGGACGCAACTGTTGTCTCTTTCAAACCCCCTCGCTGACGACCCGCTTTGGGGCCATGAACGGGGGAACAGAGCATCTGGACCGGGGGATGATGTTTAAAAAGAAACACTCCCTTCTGCGAGGTGGGGGAAGCCTGACTCTGCAATTAAAAATTTCGTGCCCCCGGGGGGCTGGGTGCTGCTTTCTTTGCCTGCCCGGGGACAGGGTGGACCACCACATCTGAGCCAAAGTTTTTCCCCCCACCAAGGTTACGCTGCATGGGTTGACGCAGGGCCCCTGGTGCCAAAAGTTAGCTCCCTGGGGCCCCGCTTCACTTTTTGCCCACAAATTTTTAAATTAGAACCATATTGGGTCCTCCGGTGTTTTTAGCAAAGAACTGCCACACGGCCCAGTAAACGGGTTTTAAATGGGCCCAAAGACCCCACTGAGTGACTACTGCCCCGCTCCTCCCCTGAGGCCCCCCGTTCCGCTACTTCTTGGGCCTGCGAAAGGGAGGTTTTTTTTTTCCCTTTGGCCCCCCCCCCCCCTTGGCTCCCAAACCCCACACGCTGCTATCCTGCGGGCTCAAAGGCCACACCGACCCCCTTCTGGGTGCGCCACGGGGCCCACCCGCGCTGACGCCCCTTTCCCCTGACGATGAGGGAACCCTTGCCTCACCCGGGTCCCCAATTTCGGTCGCACATCATCAAAATAATTTTTTTTCATCGTCCCCTGGGTGTCCCCCATTACCATCTTGGGATTCAGAGGGTATCCCCCACAAATTACCTCCCAGCCACTCTCAATACAAAACTTTGGGCCCCCAACTGCAAAAGGGGGGGATATTGGCCCATTTTTTTTCCCGCCAAGTTCTGCTGACTGCCCTCCTCAAATTTTTCATTCCCCCGCCCATAAAAGTGGGGGCTGAAACCCCGACCACATATAGTCTCTGGCTGAAAGGGGAACCGGGGGGGACGGGCGGGGTTTTGGACAAGGGGAGGGCCGCGGGCCCCCTCCCCCCGGGGCCCTGCCCAAATAAGGGGTTTTTTCTGACCCCCCACAGACTCTTTTCTGGGGTTTCCCAAAAGTCATCTGGGAGGGGAAATGGAAAGACCCCATCCCAAACCAAACAAAACCCTTTGGGTTTTCTATCAGCACCGGGGGGCCGGGGGCCCAGAGACAGCGGCATTGTGGGCCCCCACCGAGTGACAAAATTTCTGGCTCCCTTTCTTTGCTCGACATGGGGCCCGGAAAAATTTTTTTCCCTTCCACTCGCCCGGGGAAAAGCCTCCACCTATCTGGGCCGGGCATACTGTTTGTTCTAAAATGTTTCAGGACCCGTTTTATTTTAAGATATTTTATATTAAAAAATACACACCCCCGTTTTGACCCCAAAAAACCCAGTAACAAGCTTGGGAACCCTTTGGGTATAAATTTCGCTCCACAAAAAGGGGAGGAAAAATTTTACTTTATGGGCCGTTTAAAAAATCTGTGTATTTTACCCGAATATTTAAAACACCCAAAAAGGCCCTTTAATTAAACCCTTGGAAAAGAATTATCTACAGATTTTTTTTCTGTGGCTGAAAAAACCCCAAATTTTTTTTTTACGGGGTAAACTGCAGAACAACGCTTTAAATTTCCCCCCGGGTGTAAAATTTTTTGCCAAACAATTGAAACAAAACCCCAAACTACGGGGCTTTGTAGCGGTTACAATTGCGTGTTTTTTTTTCTACCTAAAACCAAAAAAGAAAAAATTGTAATTAACCTTCCCCTTGTGAATTATGGTACAGGAAAAATTGGAAATTTTTTGGGGGTGAAAAAGGGCTTTCCTTGGGGGTCACCATAGCAGCAGAACAACCTTAATTTAAACCCCGGATGTTTAAAAGGGGCCCAAAAAAATTGAGCAGCCACAAACTAGTGCTTTTACGGTTTAAAAAATTTCGTTTTTCTACGCTACACAACCCAAAAAAAAAATTTTAATTAACCTTTGCTTGTGAATTATGGACAGGAAAATTTTAATTTTTGGGGGGAAAAAACGGTTTTTTTTTTGTCACCACAGCAGAAAAAAAAAAACCTTAAAAAAACCCCTGGTGTAAATTGCCAAAAAAATTACAGCCAAAAAACTACTAGCTTGTAGTTTTACAATTGCGTGTTTTCCTACTCAACCCAAAAGGGGGAAAAAAATTGGAATTAACCTTTGGGTTTTTTGAAAATTTTGGTAAGGGAAAAAATTTTAATTTTTTGGGGGGTAAAACGAAAGGTTTTTAATTTTTTTCACCCACAGAAAAAAAAAAACGCTTTAAATTTAAACCCCCTTTTTGTAAATTGCTCAAAATAATTGAGCAGGGGCCCCAAAAACCCACCCTTTTTAGGGGTGTTACAATTGCGTGTTTTTTCCCCCCCCTACAAAAACAAGAGAAAAAATTTTTAATTAACCTTCCCCTTGTGAAAATTTTTGGTACAGGAAAATTTCAATTTTTGGGGGGTGAAAAAAAAAAACGTTTTTTTGGGGTTTAACCCAGCAGCAGAAACAAAACCTTTAAATTTAAACCCCCGGATGTAAAATTTGCCAAAAGAAAGTTAAAACCCCCAAACTACGACTTTTTTAGCCCTGTTAAAAATTGCGGGGTTTTTCTACGCTCACAACAAGAGAAAAAAATTTTAAAATTTAAAGTTCGCTTGTGAATTTGGGGTAGAGGAAAATTTTAAATTTTTTTGGGGGGGAAAAAATGGGTTTTTTTGGAGTCCAAAACCCCAGCAGCAGAACCAACCCCTTTTAAATTTAAACCCCGGTGTAAAATTTGGGGCCCAAAAGAATTGACCCCCAAAAAAAGAAGAGGTATTTGTATTGTAAAAATCTGTTTCTTTAAATGAAAAACAACAGGAACGGCTTAAAAATCCCCCCCTTTTGGGTATTCAATGTGCTTTAGCCCAAAATCATTAAAAAAATAAAAAGCAAACTGCAGTTACGCAAAAACTGGGAAATTCAGACCAAAACCCCAAAAAATCAAAAAAAAATTTAAAAACATTTTCTGAGACCAAAACTGAAAACACCCCACAAAAAATTTCCCGTATAAAAATCAAATTTTTCAGTAAAAAACATCACCCAAACACCGCGGCCCGCACCTTCCCCCGATCATACGTGAGAGGAGTGTGAGCTCCCAAACGTCCCCGCCCGGAACCCATAAAAGTTTCGGTTACTTTTAAAAGAATTTCCCCCCCGGTCTCTGATTGGCTTCAAACCCCTGCACAATTTATGGGCTATGGGCCCTTTTCCCCCTGATTGCTTTTGCCCCATGAAACGCCCTGTGCTCGCAGCCC
>JAODAL010055378.1:0-24001 GCA_025379985.1 Phyllomedusa bahiana
CAAAACAAACCTATTAGGGTTTTTTCACATGGCTTAAATTTGGGACGCTGATTTTTTTAGCCCCAAAATAGGGGATCCCAAAACCTCGGGCCCGAAACACACTTCGTCAGAGGGGTTTTTGAGAGGGTTTTTTGGTTTAATTTCTGCCCATAAAAAAGGAAAAGGGAAAAACTTTGAGGGAAAAACCCCTTTCCCAAAAAAAAACTCCCAAAAAACCCCCGAGTTTTTTTTTTTTTTTTTAAAATTAAAACTAAATGCAGGGGTTATTAAAGACTGAAAAGGGGGCCAAACAGTCACAAGTTTAATGGTTTTTGGGCGGGTTTTAGGGCAAAGCCTATTTGGCAGCTAAACCACTTTAAAATTTTTTAAGGGCTTTCTTTTTGGGGTGGGGGGGGACTCTTTAAAATTTTGTGCGGGGCCCGGGGTTAAAGATTCATGAGAAACCGGGCCCCGAAATCAATTGATTGGGAGGGGGAACCACCTTGTTTTCTCGGGGCCCGAAAAGGGAAAACTGATTGGGTGTGCCCTTACCCAGCTTGGATTTTCGGGTTTTTGGGAGATCCAAATGTCCCGTAAAAGGGGTGAAATTTATACCCCATCCCTTAAACATCTTTCCCCCAAAGCCCGTTACACAGATGTGGACAAGGGGGTTTTGGCTTTTTTTGTAAAAAGTGACTTTTAAAATTTTAAAAAAGGGTTTTTTGGCTTTACTTAAACTATCCCAAACGGGGAAACTGCCCAATTTTAAAATCTCCCTGAAGGCCCCTTCCCCCAAAATTGGCAAGTATGTTTTTTTAAACCTCTTTTTATAAAGCTGAAAACGGCAACACAGGATCCCCAAATTTTAAAGGGGTTAAAAGATTTTGAAAACAGATCTGCTCCCCTTTTTTTTCCCCCCCTTCTCCCTGCACAATGGGCATTCTCCCCTAACTCTGAATTTTTTTTTAAAATTAGGGAAAATTGTCAAAAAAAAATTTGTTTTTTTTTAAATTTTTTTTAATTTTAAATAATTTGGATGAATTTTTTTGAAACTTTTGGCGGGCCGGCCAAAAACCCGTTTTTAAATCGATATAGAGGGAAATTTTTGGGGAAAATTTACAGCATGTAATTAAAAAAAGTGGTAAAGAAACCAAAAAAGCCCATCCAAAGGGAAAATTTTTAATGCCATTTTGGCCAAAAAACCCTTTGGCCCCCAAATTTAAAAAAGTTGTGTCTATGCAAATCTATGCCAAATTTTGGCGTATTTTTCTGTTTTTCCATAAACTGGGCAGAATGGCCAAAAGGAGGTTTTTTAATCAAAGTTTCGCCAAAAAAACTGGTGAGGGCCCCCCTTCCTACTTTTTACGCCCCTTTTTTGGGCCCCCTAAAATAAGTTTTGTTATTGTGGGCCCTTTTTCCATCACGGAAATTTTTTATTTAAAAGGGGATAAACAAGTTTTTTGGGTTTATGGGGATGGGGCTGAAATTGCCGTTTGGGCTGTTTTTTGGGGGCCCCAAATTAAAAACTGTCTTGTTTTTAAGACTTTTTCATGTTGGGGTCCCTAAAGGGATAACCAAACAGAGCTCTTTTTTTATTTCAAAAGGCCTAAAAAAATGAAAAAGGGGGGCCTGATTTGGGTTTCTTTGAAACTCTGGGGTTTGGGTTTTTATGGGCTCTTTATTGGTTGGTATTGGGAAAAAAACAGTCTTACCCATAACAGTTTTTTCCCCTACATGTTTGGGCCCCCTTTTAATTTAAAATTTGTTTTAAAATTACTTTTTTTACATTTTGTGCCCCTCAAAAGATTTAAAAATTTTATTTTTAGGCCTTTTTCATTTTTGGGTTTTAAAATTTTTCCCCGTAAATGGGGTTTTTAAATTTTTTCGCCAAATTTCAGGGAAAATCAAAAAAAAAAAGCGGATTTTATCCCCTGGGATGACTGGGAGAGGGATCTGGGTCCCGAAAGATCCAAAAAGTTCAGGCAGGGTTTCCGAGCCCCGTAAAGGGCAAAAAAATGGAAACCCCCCGCCCGAGAACAGGAAAACCAACACCCGGCTTCCTTCCTTGGGCTGTGTATTCAAACGCACCTTGAGCGCAATATACCCGGGATGTTAATAAAACCATCCCTGATCTCTTCTCAAGTGGAGAGCTCTGGCTACTGGGCTGACAGCTTTTCTTCCACTTGCGCAGGGTTCCTGTTCACCACTTGCGCGCACCATATTTTAAAGTCTATGGGCAGTCATGGGGGCAAGTAGTGTAAAGCACTAGTAATAACTTTAAACTTCAGGCAATTCTATAATTGGTCAGATTTTCACAGTGACTTAGGCTCTTTCATAGTTTTGGTGCATTGTTTGACTTGTCTAACTTTTTATGTCATTTATTGGTTGACTGACTTTGCACTGACAAAAATGAGCCAAAAAGTTGGCATATTTTAAGCCACACTCCCTTTACATGAAGCCGTCACTCCTTCCAGCTGAAAAAAGTGTCTAAAACACCTTATAGGGTTTGTCCACTTGTTAAAAATGTAGCTGTAATGGGGCCAGGGTGGGGAAAAAAAAATAAAAATTATGAAGATACTTAGACCCCACCTGTTCGCCCATCTGGGCTAGGGCTTGCATCCTGAGTTCCCATTGATCCGCTCCTCTTCACTATCCGGTTCTTACTTCGGCCTACATACAGGTGAGAGTGCCACACGTCATTCCATATCGGGAAAGCAAGAACCAATAATTTAAAGGGTTTTTTGCCACAAAATGTAAGAATTCTACGTGGGAAGTTATGTAAATTAAATAATTAAATATTTTTCACCATTCATCATACATAAAAAATTATCTGGCTCCGTTTTATGATCTTAGCTTAGCTCCATTAGATGATCTAAGTATTTTGTCTTTACAGCTCGTGCACCAGGGGATACGACGTCAACTGCTCGAGAGCGTTCCTCAGTCCTGTTCTGCACATGCTGCAGACATTCACCTTCTCTCTCTCAGGGGCAGCATATCTGAGTGTTATCATACCCCAGGTGCCATCATTCTACTACCCGTCCTCTGTTATCGCCTAGTAATTTTGGTCAAACAAGTAGGCAAAATAAAGAAAAAAATAGAAAACCTCAATGAGGTGACTGTGCATTGGTAAGAGAGTAAATAAAATTCACGATAGATTTGGGATTCTCCTATCAGGATAAGAAACCAAGGACTCTTTTGGCCGTATAACCTAGGGCAAAAGTTTTATCCTCTGAGCTTAAACAATTAATAGGCTACTCACAGCTCTTTCACATAAACAACCTTTCTCTAATGATCAATCAGAGAGGAAAAGGCATGGTGAAGTTCATCCCTGGGCAGGGCTCATTCCATGATATGCAAATTCTCAAACAAATCACACATGCCCCCTTCAGAGCACACCGAACAGAAGAGCTGGGATGCAGATGAGTATGAAATATGAGAATCGTTGGCAAAGACCCCTTTTAATATGAGAAGATACTAGGGCATAGCTCTGAGATTAGCAGCATTTAGGGGACAGGTAGGTAAGTACTTTTTTTTTATTTTTTTGCCCAATCTGGCCTCATTTCAGCTTAATTGTTTACAATCAGACATCCCCTTTAATAAAATTATTTGTCCAAAGGGCACCAAATTATGGCCCATTTTAGGACAAAGTGGAAACACAAAAACGAATGGTAAATCTGCCCCATTGAAACTTTCATATGCCTGGTAAGTTTCAGGTCAGATTTATCAAGGAGTCACGATAACACTGAAACTCAAATTATTATGGAAGGATTTTGATTGTAGATTTTTTGAAGCTAAATGTGTTGCCACTAATTACAGTAGCTTAAGTGTCTCTGGCTTTGTATTCAGACTTCAGCGAGGAAATCAGCCAAGACCCAAAATTTTGTGTCTCTAGGCCTGCAGAAAATCAGGAAATTGACCAGAAACCTCTGGATATCAGACAGAAAAAGGAAGATATAAAACAGATAACTTCATATTCCACTTCAACCCAAACAGGCAGGGTTCTGATTGGTTTCCCAGTTTTCCCACACGCTGCTGATTCGTTGCCCACAATTTAGGTTGGGACAAAGCATCCTAATTTTAATTATCAAAGGCACAATCTTTAATGGTGATTACTTCTTACATATATTGTGCATATAACATCTAGCCGTTTACACAAGTTTGCTGGGTCATCACAATTTTGTATGTTTTCCATGATACTTTTCTTTATCAATATGAGTTGGCAAAATGATGAGTATTAATGATAGTCACAGGACATTGACAAAGGTTAAAATAATGATTCTTTTAATTTGTAATTAATAATTTTTCTGACTTCAAACTTAGCTTGTCGTCAAATTGAATGCTACCCTTTCTGCAGGGGCAATTCTTCAGCATTTGTGCACACCTTTGGCATTCTAGCTGGTTAATATTTGCTGAGATGTCATCTGGAAAGTTTTATCCCATGCTCCAGATAGCCCGTCCCACAAGTTTGATATATTGTGTCTTGATGGTCACTTTTTGTCACAACATGCTCAATGTTTGGATGATGATCTGGTACAGTAGGCTGGTCTTATCTCCGTTACAAGATAGAATAACAGCATGCCATGCTTCTTCCCTAAATAGGTTCTTGCATCATTTGGAGGTGTCCTTTGGTGTTCATATTTCCTGTGTTGCAGGATGAATTGGGCTCTCAATCAATCCCGAATGGGGTATTGGGGGGGAGGGGGGGGGAACTGACTCATCAGGGTATTAGGTGTGACATGGAGCGATGCACAACTGGTAGTGATATTCCTTCCTTATTCAAAATCCCTATACGCTTGTATCAACTCACACTATTTTACCATGTCACCAAAGCACCACAGACTCATCACATGACTCTCTCCGACCAGTCCCGCAGAAGCACACCCAGTACCATCACATAGACCATCCACCAGCACCAAAGTCAAGCCCCAGCCACTGCACACCACCCACCCCAACCACCCCAGGGGGGGTAGGACCCCAGACCAATCAATGACCACCACGCACACAAAGCCTACCGCCAGAGCGCATCACGTTACCTCCATCCATGCTTGAACCAGATGAGGCGTGCATGGGTACTCTTCCAGCATCTTTTCTCAGTTGTTCTGCGCTCTCACGATAATGATTCCTTCTGTGTGTGATCCCAAACACCTCAAACTGGATTCATCTGTCCATGAACACTTTTTTTGCAAATCTATTCGCCATGTCCAAATGTCTGTGTCTACGTATACTTATTTGATATACATAGTCTGGAATCCAATGGCTTGGACTGGCTTGGATCAGGCAGGCGAAGGCAGATGCAGACATGGAACATGAGGTCAGCAAGAGATGAAACAGGATCGCAGGCAATTTGTCAGGAAAGAGACACAGTGAGCTTAGTACGTTATAGTAGTATTCACGAGTTTATGGCAGATAAACCGGCAAGGATGAGGAAGCTAACAAATGAAAAGCAAGTATCCAGGCTGAGAGGACTTCACAGGGCAGAGAGCTAAACACAATACACAAGAGCAATGGAGATATCATGCTTGAGGAGTTTTAAGATATGGCTGGCAACATGAAAGTCAGGAAAACAAGATGGCACCCAGCTGAGACAGCTATCCACCATCTTGACTGAGGGCCCAAACTTAATGGCAAACAAGCAGTAAAGGCAATCCAAGTTTAATGTGCAGGAGATCCTGACATTACTTCGCCACCTCACAGCGTCCTCTGGACTATACCTGACACTGGGTCTTTCCTGATGACTGATTGCTTGAAATTTGTCTCATCATTTCGAGGAGCATTGATGTTACTCATGCTTGGTTCCCTGATTGAATTCTCTTCGGTGCCTTTAAAGCTTGCCACTTAATGAGGTATTGTGATGGCTGGTTTCTGAAGAATTCTCGAGTCGCAGGATTTGCCCACAACAAACTGTTTCCTTGTCCGCATGCAATTTCATAATACTGCATCAAGAGGAGGAGACATCTACACCTTCCATGAAATCGGATTGCGGTCATCGTCAGTGCCTTTTTACTGGCTAGAGACACATAAACACAGGATGGGATTCTTCATGGATGTGTGGGAGTTTAGCCAGAAGCAGGGTGTTAACTGGGATCTGATATATTCTGATTAGCTTCTATATGGCCCGAGCAAAACTTCTGTCGCCAGTTTTGGTGAAATGGACTGCTTAAGTTTCAATATTTCTGTTGGAACAGTCCATACTTTATCATTCCCCACTTTAAAAGTATTGGTGCTAGAGCCTAACGATTGTTTATCTGCCATTCTTCTTGTAATATTTCGTGAGTGCCCTTCTCTACGTTGGTTTTTCCTTTAGTAGCAGTAAATTATGGCTGTACAAACAAGGAGTAATCGCTTTCCGCAGCAGCTGGGAATTTGGAACAGGCATGGAATTTTAGGAGAAGAGTTTATATTTGAGGATGATACCCTCAAATTTGCAAAGAAAGCTAGTCCTTGTTTGTGCTGTGAAGGCATTTTTGAATATATTGTACGATAAATCTTATTCCACATGGAAGCGATTCAACCCATCATTCTTGTAGGTGACAAATTTACATAGGGGCAATATTACTTAAGTGGTCGTCAGGTTACTGATTTGTGGCGATCAGTCTGTCCTGATTAGATTGTTGGGTGAAAGGCGGTTGAAAGATTAATTATCAATGTTTAAGGTGGCAGAACAGAAAACTACCGCCAAAATATTGATAGTAAAACTGCACCCCACGATCTCGAAGACAACTTCATCCTGAACAGCCATTGAAGTGACGAAAACACAATTATGAACTATGAGGTCAGGTCAGACTATTATCCTTTGGCGCATTACAAGGGGTAGACCCGGAAGGCTAGAGGATAGGGAAAGATGTTTGAGGGCAGTCCTGTGTGTGAGACTCTGTTCAACTACCCACGAAAAGTAATTTATTCTTCCCTCTGATAGGTACAGTGTAGATCTACTGGAACAAAATAAGAACAAAACACATTTAAAAGATAAAGGTCGCATGGATATTTACGAACCTCGCAGGGGCGAGAGGGGACCTGTGACAATGGTTGTTACCAAACGAGTCCGTTTGTGTGGAAGAACGTGGAGTTTTTGGGCATCTCGCCACAGATGTCGACATGAATTCACATACTTCTTTAATCAATCCTCTTTAGTAGAATGGTCCACCAAAAAATCGGGGATAAAAAAAATTCCTTGCGTGCTACATGAACTTCCGTTTGTGAAACCAGGTGCCAAATCTTCAATCATGGGCTAGCCTCAGTAACCTATCAGTCTTATCGGGTTTCTGTTATGTATTAGAGCTGCTTCCCGTTGGTGATCCACATTCTTGTTTATAAGAGCACTCGATACTGTACATTCATCAGGTGGTGCGAGGATAGTAAGTTATCAAGTTCATAGGCCTCTCTTATCTCTTTAATCAAGTCTTTATATTTAATGGATTAGCCCGCAAACAACTTTCTAGACATCTCAGACAAACTAAGTTACTTAGAGACGTAATAGTTCGGAGTGGAATCACAGGAGAACATTCTTGATAGAAGCAATGTCCTCATTGTCACAATTACAGTGGATCCGGGCCTGTAACGGAGATTACAAAGTATGAATATTGATTGAGGAAGAATACTCCAGTCGAGCTTGGCGTGAGCAGAGAAAGACACTTTGCTGAGATCTAATGAATTACCAGATTACGGTTATCATGAGATAACAATTATATTGGCTGTGATTGATCCCTGTGAATATGAGTCTTCCATTCTTTAATAAGCTGCTAACTATAAGCTAACAGTATCGTTTATTCCCCACATCAAAATTCTTCTCACGGTGTGATAAACTATCGGGAGAAAAACGTGCATCAAGTGATGTAACTAAACTCTTGATCTTCTGGCCCGACCTGTTGATACTGAATAGCCCCTACGATTTCACAGTCAGAAGTCATTCCACTTCCAACCAATGGAAAGGCGCGAGTATCTGGGTCAGTATTGAGAGCTAACTACCGGGGCTGTAGGTTGAAGGCTTGGTCCTATAGGAGCTATGAAGAAATTATTCTCTTGTGGGCTAACTGAGAGACCAAGGCAAAAGCATTTCTTCTTCTTAGATCAACTGTGAGTTTTATGTGAGAGGAGATATAAAATGATTTATTCTGTAGAAATTCTTGTGATGAAAATATAGATAAATTTTATGGGTGAATGTCGATTACTATGTTTGAATTGAGTATTTAGGGGACATGTAAAATATCGCTTATGAAATGTCGATGGTGGAACATGCATTTTTAGTTAGTTTCTGGGTGGGTGATAAGTATAAAGTTTTTTATGATGCTCATTTCTAATTTATTTGATTGTGTGCTGTTAATTATGAATAATTTTAATAATTGTAAAAATCAATGTCTACGTTTACTAAAAGATTACCAAATAATAACATCACACTATGAATCACCAAAGGATTGTGTATTCTCCAAAACTAAGTTATACAAACTCGCACAAAGAAACATGTACAAATGGATCATCAATTATGAAACAAAAAATAATTTTCTGAAAGAAAATTTCATACTTAATATAATTACTACTAAACATATGTAAATCTGAAAAAATATTTTATTTCAAGTTATAATTATAAGAAAATCAGTTTTAAAAGTTCTCAGTCTTTTTGATTATCCTGATGAAATTAAATATATTTTTGCTTAGTTTTACTTGTGTATGTGTCAAGTTTTCTAAGAGTCGTATACAAATGTTGCCTTAATTGAGTTGGGAAGAATATTATTCGCACTTAAGCGCTAGAAATTACAAATATTTAAGCCAATGTGTAATAATCACACAATCCAGCTATCAAAATGAAAATGCAAACTCATAATTTTTACTACCATAATATGTATATACAGATTAAGATGCTTATCTATGAACTTTTAAATACCCACGTATGATGCAGTGAGGCCAAACCAAAAAAAACACAAATTACACCGCAATCTAGGGCCCCGCTCTTATTTATCCCACTACCTCCCTACAATTAGGCCAAATGAAATACCAAATATAACTGTAACTCGGCTAAGTGACCACAAAAAAGATACCATTTTTTTCACAACACATTGCAGTTTCTTCTTCGGGAGGATCTTGATTTTACTTAAGTTACGCGATATGATTATTATTATTCTTTTGGACGGGTTCTCTTCTTGGGTAAGATCTAAGATTTTTTAGATGTAACAGAAGAAAAAACGTATCGCTATGGTACGTCTCTCAGGGTTATATCTCTAATTGTAAGTGATCAAGGTTCTGGAGAGATATAATTAAAAGACTGTATATTTTTTGATTGTGATATGTAGAGAATTTTTTACAAATATTAGCGAATCTAATATTTTGAAAAAAAGATACTAGTACTAATGCAAGTTATCTATATAAGGTTAACTCGTATATAAGTTTGCGTGAGTTTGTCTCTATTTTTGATTTATTTATTTATTTGGACTGATGTTACTATCTATTAAAAGACACAGAAATGGTAAAGATTAGGATGGCCCCTGTTACGGTCTGGATTGATATTATAATTAGAATAATAGGGTACGATTTGACAGTTATTCTCCACTTATTGAGATACTAATTTAACAATTACAAGCTAACATAATTACATGTTAACCAAAAGTGCAAGTACAAAATGATCCTAATGTAACACATGATAGTGATCCCTATGGCCATAATGAATGGAATATCTTTCCAGTTTTAAAAAATTCCTTAACCTCTAGTTAAGTCTGAAAGTAAAGTGTATATTCACTTAAGTATATATTTTAATTATATATCAAATGAGCATGTGGTTATAATTCCACAAACAACATAAATTTTGTTCAAAAAGTAATTTCCTTAATAAAGAAATTTAATAACTTCATTGTTTGTTAACTGTATGGTAGAGAGTTTGTTAGGTGGACTTAAAGCTAAGAGGAAATATGACATGACGCTTGACATAATAAAATTCAAAAGCCAATTTCCAATTTAAACCTTGGGTCTAATCCCGAAACCCTTAAGCAAAAATAGACATATAAATTAAAATAACCTAAGGAAGTAGTGAGAATAATGTTCACATGATTCTAGTATGGAACATAATAAAAAGATACTAAAAAAGATAATTAATAAATTGAAAGATGATATTATTTGCATAGTTGGACAATAATTTCAGGTATATGACCATTATATTTAATTTAAGTAAATCAAGAGGAGCAGGTATGTAGTGCATTATTACCATCGCTACTCGATTGTCGAACATTTGAAAAGATTATAAATAATTATTGGACATTTTTCTAATGTAATTTTCTTTAACATATATTTTTGTAGAATACACATGAGGAATACATTAGGTTTATATACCAGGGGTTTAATAATACTTTGGATGAGAAACTTGAGGAATACTGTTGTTGTCTTCTAAGGGTTTGAAAAAGATATTTTACTAAAGTTTTTATATAGGTCCTTTAAGGTGTAAGGAATAAGATTTTGGAGGGCCATAATTGAGAGTGAACAGTGTTTCCTATTATAATAGTTTACTTACTTGCAGACCAATATATCTTCCTCATAGATTAAAGCAAACATTCATTTTAACCAATTAAATGAACAGCGATTATGAAAAATGTTATATTGATTAACAATAGAGAAATTATACTACATATTGTGGGGTAATTTTGTGTCTAGAATTTTTCTCCTTGGTTCCACATTGGCCCTTTGATATATCAAGGTTTTGTGATTATACCATTCTACTTTGTTAGGTTTGGCCTTAAATATACTCAAAGAGTACGGAGTTAGATGTAAAAGTAAGTTTAATTTGTTTCTTTGAAAAATTAGTGAACCCAAAGTGTATATGTGTTTATATTTTTGACTGTCTGAGCTAAAAGTTTAATAAATGTATTACAGTTTCGTGCATAAAAAGAGAATTAATTGCCGGTTTAGCAATTAGGCCCGAATGTTTATTCTAGAGGTCGCTTATAATTTGAGCATTTGAGTATATATTAGACAAAATCACATCAAAATTGAAGAATTTCTATAATTTACAATACCCTTCCTAGTTTCGCATCTATTAAATCAATTTTTTGCGAAAGACTGTATACTACTCATTCATATTATCGTCTTTTGTATAAAAACCGAAAAACGATTAAACTTGAAACATTCTTGAATATTCAGATCACACATTTTTTTAAAGTTCTATAGAGAACAGGTTCTTAGCATTCACTAGATAACAAAAGATTAAAAATAACCTCAAACACGGTAAAACATATTATTCATAGATGCAATATGAATATAACTACAAAGGACGTCAGATTATATGGGGCTGATTCCAATTGAGCCTAGGTATAAATAGATAAGTTATTTGTCTTCTATTGGGAATTTGCTAGAGGAGGTGGAGCGGCAATTTATAGAGCAGTTGAATTTAAAAAAGATGAAAGATGTGAGAATGGTCAGGATTAGAATTTTGACATATCCAACAATAATGATAAGTTATAAGTAACCTAACAGACATTAATCACCTTGCGATTATTAGTAACCGGGATGGCTCAATCCATATCTAATTATTCCAACGATGAGAAGATTATTAAAATATCTATTAAGAATAATCCAACATTCTTTGCAATAAGACTTCTGAAATCACAGTCTAGGCTTCTGGTCTGTGCGTAAGATCTTAGCACCATATTTTTTTGAGGGTTTTAAGCACATATTGAAGTAAGGAAAGTATAGGTAAGAGAGAACTGGTGCATAGGGGTAAATCATGAAATGGCTAAGTCATGGTAAACTTAAAAAGTATTTTGCTTTTAGTATCAAGAAATTTACAACAAGACGGGTATAAAAGATCATTGTCTATTTGCTGCCCGATAATTTATTATAAATAATATTTGAGTAATGCACTCTGCGATTCTTCTATGTAGTTCGATTTACTGAGTTATAGATTTGCAACTTCTGCAATACCAATATTTTCATATTTATAAAATAGCATTACTGGATCTGTTCAGATTTACTCATAACGATGATATGCAAACCAATAAACTGCATCGGTTTTTTTATGGATCAAGTAATTGTTAGAAACAATCTATTTTGAACTGAGGTTCGCTGACGTATTTAGTTAATATTATTACATATAATTCCTTAAAAATGTATATTCTATAAGAAAAAGTAAAAGAACAATTTTTAGCTTTAAGTAGCGAACAAGTTTCCAAGTTTATAGTAGGTCATACTGCCTTCACTATTACAAGTCAATTGAACTCTTATATCGAAAGTCAAATAGATCATGATCTAGGTCAATAATTGAAATTGGGAAAGAACGTTGGTTTGGGCACCCATATGTATGAAGGTCGGCACGGAAATAGCATTGCTATTGCTTTCGAAAATGTGTATTCAAGTAAAGTGAACAAGTAAAGTTGTATTCATTGCCTTTTGAAAAATAGCATTGGGATACTTGTGGTTATTTATCTTAATTATAAGTTCTACATACATCTGTACTACATATATAAGTGGCGTTTCAGGATGAAATTAGGTCTCTCACTGCGCAAGGGTGATATTCAATGATGTAGTATCACTAATGGTTCGTATCTTTTACTAATGTTATTTTGCACAAAAAACCCTTATTCAAAAAAATATAATTCTATCCCTTTCACGTGAAATAGTATCAAAATTTAATAACTTTTGCATGTGGCAGCATTATAGAATTATAAGATACAGTGGCGAGGTTTACCTAGGCGAGATCCAGTGAATATCTGTAGTGATTGAAGATTGAGCTCAGTAATGAGAGTTTCTAAAGGCAGGGAAGTATGGTCTTCGTAAGTAAATTATAATTCGCAATTTAATTTTATTCTCAAATAATAATTTTTTTCAAATTCGAGAAATTCGCATTAAGCCCGCTGTACCATTAGTTACAACAGAGGTTCGAACATAATACCGCACTATAAATAACTTGAAGCGGGTTGTGCAATGAATAATCATCTGAGTCTTAATTTTGCACAAGATACTTATGAGGTTCATCATACTGTTGACTGAAGTTAAATGGTTAATAATAACCAGGAGAGCAATTGAGGTCACACTAACCAGTCTGGTGTATTAGATTGAAAATCCTGGTTAATTGGTTATCATTATGGGAGTGATGTTTAGAAATTCGGAATTTAGCGTTTTATATGTGCTTACTTTATTGTTTAGTATAACTAAGGCGTATGTTACGATTAAAAAAATATAACTAATAGCATCACATATTGATGATTTGCTGTTTATTCCGTTCTTGTTCTCATTTTTGAACGGACAATGGTATAATGAAAAAAATGGCCTGATGTCTGGGCCTTACGATAGATGAGCGATCGACAATTAAGGTTTTTATTACATTCAATTGCTTGCAATTTATCTTGCATTGAGTGCGGTCAATGGTGTGGTTACATGGAATGGCTTTCACTTGAAGTGGCAGGGTTATTGAAATAGCTTTTTTTTGATTGAAGGTAATTGATTTCTACCTAATCCGGACACTTTTATTGGGTCACCCCTTTTAATGTAGCTTGTTATTGTGTAACTCGTCTATTTTTTGGCTTGTAGAGTAGTACCTTGTTCATTTAATACATAAGTCTATTATGGTCATTTTAGCAGCCAATGAATATCCCTAATGGCATGAGGACGTTGTTAATGCAATATGGGCTACCGATCTGATAAAGGCATATGATGCAGTGATCTTTGGAAACATGTGAGTGCAGTGCGAAAGATGAATTGTAATACTGGTAACCTAGATCAAGAAGTTACAAAGATGATTAACAGCAATGACACACATTGATTTGATCTAATATTACTGAATAAATGGTTGATTTCTATTGTAGATATGTAGGAAATGAGATTTTCTGTCTTTGAAAATAGACCATCATCTTTAGCTTGTTCCATCACTACGAACCACTCTTACAACTTCACTAACATCATCAGTTTCAGCTCGGCCATACACCAAACTTTAATTAATACCATTACAACAGAATAAGGCAACAAAAATTCGTTCAAGAGGCTAATGGAGAATTCAGTTGTTATCTTTGAGGAGTATTTATAAATAATTTATTGTGCATATGATAAGCATACTGAATGAGGAAATATCTTGACGTGATAATAACGACTAACACTTTTCCGCTTCCCACCAGCCAGTAGTATATAGAAATAAGACTTAGATGATTAGAACATCAACTCCACAAAATAAGATCATTTCACTATGCTTTAGCACGAAAACAGCAACACCACCGTGCCATAAATCTACGCTACCCAAACATTCGTTTTATAACCCATCTAACATTAATTAAAGCATGTATGGCACATAGGTCCAATAGCTCTCTATGATTACGTGTTACGTTTTAATGCAAGAATTAACTAAAATGCTCAAATAAAGAGAATAAATAGTTAAAATCCAGTATATGATAACTACGTTAGGATAAAGGTCAAATTACATAATGTCCGACTTAAGCGAATACTTACGACACCGTGAAAGGCTACATCGAACCGTGTAGTATCGACACTTATACTAATTAATCATGAAACTAAATATCTGAGTGAAGTACGTTTGACTGAGCTTATGGCAATATTAATTGTCAGGTTGTATCGAAGAATTAAACATGGATGAAAGTCTTTTTCTGCACCATGAAAAGAACTATGAAAATGTGACTAAATGACTGTTAAAGGGCGACAATTTACTCAAGAATTAACTTATTAAAGACCTGTCTAAAACTATGTACTCAGAGAAAAGCATTAGTTTCAGTGTTGATTATTTTTGTGCATGTGACCTTCAAAATTAAACTTTCTGTTCATTGTAGTGTAATACTTAACGATTTCAAATTGATAGGTTTATAGATAAGGGTTTTAGACATACTGATATATTGGGTGCTCAATCGATATTCACATGGAAAGGGAAAATGATAAATTTAATACACAACCATAATGTTTTTTAATTATTGAATAAATTATTACATAAAACAACATAAATAATCAAGGTCATGATTTCTCACCTCGTTTGTATACTAATTAGGAGATTAAATTATTAGCCTTCAATTGTCATTCAATTGATTATTCATGCCCACGATCACTTTGCCATGACAAAATTGATTAAAATGCACTAGTTAAGAATATAGATGATTATTGAAATATAACATCTAATATATATGCTTTTCGTAATTTTATATTTGTCAAGATGTGAAACATAAGAAGACTCCTCGGCAACGGTTAATAAAGTAAAAATAGCTAATCCAGTTTGAATTCTGGTCATATCAATAGGTGACTTACAAAGTAAAGGGTCAGTTTTTTTATAGCTTCATTCGTAGGTAAATTTTTACAAGTTGCAAAACTAGTGTGTTTCAGAAGATGATAGGTTCTGTGGCTATTTTTGAGTTTTATGTTACATTATTGATGTTATATTGATTGCAAGACATATTGTGTTTTTTTTCAGCTGAGGTAGTGGTGTCTCAAACTATCTCTGCGAAAGGCTTTTCCTTCCACAGGAAAAAGATCAAAACACAATTCCTAGTCCATAATCTACTACATATAGTTGTTTATGAATAGATTTAGGTAAGTTAGTGGATGAATTGTTGGCTCTGTACTATAAAACGTATCCTATTTAAGTAATTTAGTGTTTTTATTTCCATTACGGTGACTTACCCTGCCTTTGCCTAAATTCCTGCTGTTATTATAGAAAATACAAGGGGGTAACTAACCATGGGAACTCCAGAACACGTTTCCAGGTAGGACAGATAATGCAGAATGCTTAGTATGTTAATATGAAATTCTGAGGGTTAAATAAAATAATGATGCAAGTAAATTCAGTACATAACTACAAAAACTGAAAGCAAAAATCTACGCACTCCCCCAATTCAAATACCACAAAGGGAAAATCAACTGACCAATACACTATCCCAAATATACTAAAGAAGGATGTTCTTCTTTATCCTAAACAAATCCGTATAGAATGAACAAAAGTGATACGTAATGTAATTACGCACTCAACTCGAATCGATTAACCGTACTAAACATATCTCAAAACTTAATAGATTACAATAATACATAAACTTCAGAGAGGTTCCCATAAGGTCAAATGCTTCGTAAAAATTGGAAACATCTGTAAGGAAGCCAATACTGTACTGTAAATATCAATGTCGATGCATAATCAAAGCTCAAAAATATGTCACCCTATTGGACATAAGTATTATTGAGATCAGTGTACATAATTTCCATTAAATTATGTAAATACTGACCTTTAAGTACCAGCTGAGTTCTAATATTGTGCCCAGGAAAGGTTGGATTCCTGAACATATGTAGCTGCTTTGAGACCAAGACAATACTTATTAAACTCCCTCTGTGATACCTTCCTAGGCAGCTGACAATACTATTGTGTGGTATATACTATTAGCTTCTGTTTCCCATTTCACTGTGTGCAGTTGAATACATCTTATGTTTTATTCGATAGATAGAAAACGAAACTTTCCTTTTATCAACACGGCATGTTTGACGTCTTCCCATGTTTATCTATGTGATGGCCATTGTGTTAACACATCTGTCAGGAAGTAGAATAACACATCATAAGACATTAGGGCAATATACACATCTCACCACTCCAAAATGATTGGAGCTAATTATGTTCAGGACAAATTTTTGAATAAGATGGATATCAGACTGTAAGAAAACTCCCTTAAAGGGGTTGTCTCATCTCAAAGTTTCAAAGGATGCATAAGTATGAAAATATATGCTGCTTGTCTCGTCCTCTTCCTGGCAAGCTAGAGTTCTGTAATTAGCCTATCAGAGCTCCATGTATCCTACTTCTCTGTTTTATCAGTCCGTAGTAAAATAATTTTAGCCTTCTCTGAGGTCTGTAGAAGTCGGCTTGACTAATGTAAAACAAGGTAGAGTAATTTGAGTCGTATTGTCTGAAAGATCAAATAACACACAACAGATTTTCTTTCACACTGGCCAACCACCTGTGTGATGATGTCACATATGATGTCACTCTCGCTGCTACAGATAGAACAAACACAGCGGGAGAAGGAGTAGCACAGGACTTTCACTTGGGGAAAGCGCAAGAGAGAGCAGCAGAAGGTGAATAAAAATCACTTGTAGGGGCTCCTTACAATAAAAAAGATGAACAAAACAATAAAATTTAGTGTTCCCTACATTTGAAAGCTATTCTTTGTAAGTGAAGAACAACCCCTTTTAACTCATCACAACATTAAAGGCGATATGCCCCTGTCTCCACTAATATTGTGTGAGATGGAACACCACAGAGGCAGTGCCATCTGGTTCAAATCAGAGGCGGACAGAACCGACTTCTGGAGGACTGAGAATATCGCGACTCATGTATTTAAATCAGACACTCATACGAACGGTTGGGGCTGCCATTGACCATTTTATTTCTGTTTAGTTCATGCAAAGAAAAATATTGGAGTTGCAAGAAATTTCCAACCCAATTTTACTTTGACTGTTGGCATAGACCAAGGATAAACTAATAGATGTATGAACTACATATAATTTCCATTCTGAAATGCATAGGAAATTATTATATGCCATCAAATATTAAGCCTCTCACCTACTGAACATTTACTCAAGCAGCTTTTTTTGATGCCCCTAAGCAATGTGCTCTGACCATACGGTGCCTAAACAACACAGTGATATTGTGATCATCGATTGTGGGCCTGACGAGATCCTCTCAGCTTTGAACGACTGGTCGATACGGTCCACGTGCCAGAAGCAGTCCGGCATAAAAAAAAACCAAAAAACGCGAGGAGTTGTTTCAGCCGTAGTTCTTCTTTGACAATGTTTTGTTTTCTTCAATGAGACCAGTGTGAACTACACCATGTCATACTCTGCACTGTTAATATGTTTCCTGGCCAACGTCCTTCAGTCATGTGTCCTCCCACAGAGACACTCAGTCTAGTTAACATTATTTCCTTGCAAGTCTTTTTAGATTGACAGCCTTGTGTTCCAACCCGGTCTTTTGCTGCTTCCACCTATCACCTCTGTTCTTTGTTCTCTGGTCTGTTATAAAAGGGTTCCTGCGCCATTTCTCCTTGCCTGCTATACTGGTTACCTTTTGTGCCTGTAAGCTAGCCTGTTACTCCTTCTTGTGTTACCTGACCTTGGCTCTACTTACCAACTATCGTTCTGCTTAAGTGATGATGTACTGCTTCTCCCGGCTGTTGCTGACCTGGCTAGTTTGACCTTCCGATACTGTGTTCAGTGTTTGTTTTGTCTGCGTCTTGTGTATTCACCTACTTAGTGTATCTCGCAGTCTTCGGTTGGGGCCGACCTGTTAAGGAGTCAGGCACCCCCAAAAGGCAGGGACAGTGGGTTGGGAACAGCGTCAGGGCCTCACTCAGTCTTTGTCTACTCGTGTGCCCCTGACTGGTTCCTCACAGATATAGTGCTCAACTAACACAGTGATATAGAGCCTAAATAACACAGTTATATAGAACCCAAATAAGACAGTTATATAGCACCCATAAAACACAGTTATATAGCACTAAATAACAGTTATATAGTACAGCAATAACACAGTTATAGAGTGCTCAAGTTACACACTTAAATAACTCCAAATGTCATAGTTATATAACAGTCAGTTTACACACTTACTTAGTATCTAAGTAACATAGTTATATAGTACAGAAATAACAGTTATATAGTGTCTAAACAACACAGTTGTATAGTGGCCAAATAACACAGTTATATAGTGCCAAAATATCTCAGTTATATAGTGCCCAAGAAACATTTTTTATGAAAACCCCTTAAAAGGGGGTTTTTTCTCATTTCAAGGTTTTGCTTTTTATGTTAAAGACCCTTGAAAAAAACAAGTCCCCCTTTGCTTTTATGTGTCCATTAACAGTGTCCAAACCAATTCCTAATTCCCCTCTTGTAGGGGACTGCATCAGCCCCTCAGGTGCAAATAGTTTAAAGACCTGTTTGAGCTTCCTGATAGGCTCCCCCAGCAGGGGGTTGTATAGCTACAAAACCGGGTTTGTCCTCAGCAGTCATCATGAAGCCTAGTAAAGGCCAGAAAAAACCCCCCGGGAAATTTGAAAGGGGAACCCAAAAGAAAACGGACTGGGGTTTAAGATAAATTTCAATTAGTGAGAAAACCCCCTTTTTTAAATTTAATTTCAGGCGGGTCCCCTACTTACATGTTCCGACTTACATCCCTTTCCCTATTTAACAAAACGGAGACTTATGGGGCGTGGCAGACTTAACACTGAGTCTTTGGCCCCCATTTTTAACCCAAAGTGCCAGCATGCCACGCTGAAAAAGAATACAGAACGTTAGGGGGAAATGGGCCCTAAAAAAGGGCACGACACCCAAAAACAAAGGGAAAAACTTTCCCTTTTACTACCCCAAACCCTTTTTTTTTTTTTTGCAGGAATTACTTTTTAAAAAATATACCGTTCCATTCCCTACTTTTTAAACCTAAAAAGAAACCTATAGTCCCTATCTCGTTTGAAACCCCGGGGACCCCCTTTGTACTTTTATAAGCGTCCCCAAATAACCGATTTATTTGTCCCTAATTTAACGCAGTTATATAGAAAAGAAATAACCGTTATATAGTGCCTAAACAACACAGTTATACACTCACCGGCCACTTTATTAGGTACACCTGCCCAAAATGTATTAAAACTTAATTTCAAAAATCACCAAAAACATGGGGGCAACTCAGTGCATTTGGCATGTAGACTGGCCCAAGGGACAATCTCCTTTGCAGTTAAAACCCGAGCACCCATTATGGGGAAGAAAGGTGATTTGAGTGCCTTTAAACGTGGCAGGGTTTTGTTGGTGCCGAAGGGCTGGTTGAGTATTTCAGAAACTGCTGATCTCCGGGGGGTTTTTCACGCAAAAACCATCTTTTAGGGTTTACAGGAATGGTCCGAAAAAAAAAAAAAAACATCCAGGAGCGGCAGCCGTGGGGGGAAAAAATGCCTTGTTGATGCCAGAGGCAAAGGAAAAAGGGGCGCGGGTTCGACCCTGTTTAGAAAGGCAACAGTGACTAAAATTTACCCAAACCCTTTTCAACCAAGTTAGGCAGAAGGCATCTTGAACGCCCATTTAGGGGCAACTTTGAGGAGAGGGTTTTAAAGCAGCAAAAAGACCACATCGGGGGCCCCCCCTTTTTCGCTAAGAAACAGGAAACGGGAGGCCCCAAATTTTCCCCAAAGCCATCGAAATTGGACAGTAGAAAGTTTAAAAAAAAAACGGTTTGGCCTGGTTGATGAGTCTCGTTTTCTGCTGCGACATTCGGAGGGGTGGGTCAGATTTTTTGGCGTCAACAACATGAAAGCATGGATCCATCCTGCCTTGTACAACGGTTTTTAGTCTGGGTTTGGGGGTGTCATGGTGTGGGGAATATTTTCTTGGGAACCCCTTTGGGCCCCCTTTTTACCAATTGAGCATCGTTTTCAACCCCCTTTTGGAATCTATTTCCACAAGAATTGAGGGAGTTCTGAAGGCAAAAAGGGGGTTTCCCAAACCCCCTTACTTGCATGGTGTAAATAAAGGGCCCGGTGAGTG
Organism: Phyllomedusa bahiana; assembly: GCA_025379985.1. Taxonomy (NCBI): domain Eukaryota; kingdom Metazoa; phylum Chordata; class Amphibia; order Anura; family Hylidae; genus Phyllomedusa; species Phyllomedusa bahiana. The sequence goes on from JAODAL010055378.1 coordinate 20,446, forward strand.
TTTTAGTGTTTAAATAACAGTTATTTGCGTTCCCAAAAGACACAATTATAAATGGGCCCCAAAAATTTCACAGTTTTTTAGTGCCCCAAAAAACACAGTTATATAGTGCCCAAATAACACAGATATAAAAGTATAGTGCCAAGTAACATTTTTATAGCCCTTTAAGTAACAAGAATTATTTAGTGCTGAAAAAATACCGTTTTTAAAGTTTTCCCAAATAAAAAAAATTGTATACGCCCCCAAAAACCCTTATGAATTCCCCAATTTAAAAAAATTTTCATAGCGCCCAAAATAAAAAGTTTTCGTAGGGCCCAAATAACCCTAGTTTTTGTAGTTTTCCCCCCAAAGTTTTTATAGGGAGCCTTGGGGTGTGGGGTTTAAAGAAAGGGCCCCCAAAAGCCACACCCTTTGGGAATTGATCTCCTGGGATTGACACAGAGCTCTTTCCTGTGTGCGGAGACACAGAACTACTTTGCTTCCTGCTGATGTAGAACTACAGGAAGTCCTAGGAAAATAAATAAAAAGTACATTATAAAAAAAAGCAAAGTTTTTTGGGGAAAAAAAATAAATTTTGAAAAAAAATTTTTTTTTTTATTGGGGAAAATCTTTTAAAAATTTAAAAATCAATATTTGTAATTTTAAAAGGTATGCAAAAATCATGACCTACCCCGTCATTTGTTTAAAGTCCAGAACAATAACTTCCCGAAGAGGGAATTTTTCCACTATTTAAAAAAACAAAACCTTTTCTTTTTCCCGCTTCCCCCTTTTGCTTTGGGATTTTTGTGTTGTTTTTACAAGTGTCCCCCCGGAGTTGGGTTTTTGCCTTGCATTTTTTTTAAAAACAAATCACCGTTTCTGAAAAAATTTTTTTTTAAGGGCAGCAGTGCGAACAAATGGATCGAAAAAGCTTTTTTTTTCCCCCCGAAAAGCCCGTAAAAAACATTGCACTAACCACTCTGGCACCACTTCTGTTTATCTTTTTAAATTTGTTTGGGAAAAATTTGTTTTGCAATTCGAATAAAAATTTTAAAAAAAAAAAAAAAAAACAGTTTTTTTTTTTTTTTTTCTTGGCACAAAGGGCTTGTAATTTTGGGGGGTTTACCAATGTATCAAAAAGCTACTTTTTTAATGCATTATGCTTTTATTGTTTTTTGCCCCCGCCGCTTCCCCATGTTTTTATCCATATGGCTAGATTGTATTCCTTCCAGAAAAAGGTTTTTCCAATATACTTTAGCCAAAATTAAAGAAGTTTTTTGGGGGAAAGTGATTATTTCTTGCCTTTTACATGTTCACAGGGCTCCTTTCTGCCTGAAAGTCAATGCTTTCTTTTAATGGGGTCAACCCCCGCTTTTCCCCTTTTTGTAAATTTTAAACTGCAGGGGGTCACCAGGTGGGGCGCCATCAGCGCCGTACTGGCAGTACACCTGTCAGGGGCCCTGATCAAATTTAAGAAAAAGGAGCCCGCTGATATTGTTTTGATGGGTTTTTTTTGTATTGGGTTCTCATTCTAAATCAGCTGGGAAATAACAGAGCTGATATGTAATCCTGTTAGAGCCCCCCACAGCTTGACCAGGAGGAGTCAAAAAAAAAAAAAAAAAAAAAAAAGCTGCCTGTGGCTCTGTGAAAAAAACTTTTAGTGACAAAACCCTGTTAAAAAAAGTAATAAAATTTTGCCAGTCAAACTTTTTTGGCACCAATATCCTGCAGATAGGAGGATCTTGGGAGATTTAGTTTTGGTGGGGGTAAGATTGGGGGCACCAGTAAAATGGAGAAGTAGGGCAGGGTGTCAAAACAAATTTGTATGAGGGCAACATCAGCATTTTGGTTTCCCTTGGAAAAAAGGTCCTTTAAAAATCAATAAGGGGCCTGGATAAAACTGTCGAACTGTGCCCGTGGGGTACTGAATTCTAAAGCAACCAATTATCTCTAAAAAGATTTGCTTATGTTTACAGATAAGCAATTGTTTTCACTTCAGGCAAATGTAGCTTTTATTTTCTAAAGATTAAGGGGACTGTATGAAAATGTCTTGTCTTGGGCTTTTTTTGTTGCCCTAGCAACCATCAGACCCCCTTTTTTTTTTTCGAGCACTATATGAAATAAGGGGGGCGCTTGATTTTTTGCTATGGGCAATAAGAAATTTTCTTAGACCAAGACAGTTTTCATACATGTGGCCCTAAGTATCCTGCACTTATGTGTTTGCTGCAGAGAAGCTAAATAAGTTAATCACTGCTATATTATTACATTATTTATTTTAGAACACCCTTAGTTCCAGGGCGCTGTACATTTGAGGAGGGTTACATTTAACATAGGTCAGACGTAAAAAATGGTGAGCAAATACAAAACCTGGTGCAGGGGGAGGGGTCCCTCCCGTGAGGGCTTCAGTTAAAGGAAATGTGGGAAGGACAGAAGTGAGGGGCAGACATGTTTGTGGGTGGAGCAGTAGAAAGTGGTTATTGAAGGTTATGGGCCCCTGAAGGATGGGTTTTCAGTTGCTTTTAAAGTGGTGAAAGTGGGGAATTTGATGTGTTGGGGCAGAATAGGGGGGAGGCTTGGGTGAAGTCTTGGAGCGGTTGTTGAGGATGAAAAGGGGGGAGCGGGGAAAAAAAGGTCCTGTGAGGAGCGGAGATTGGTGAGGGGGGTATCTAAAAATTTAAAGGCAGAGGTAGGGGGGAGAGAGGGTTATGGAGAGCCTTGTAGGTCATGGTTAGTAACTTGAACTGGATTCTCTGGGCAATGCGTAACCAGTGAAGGGATGGGCAGAGGGGAAAAGCAGAGGAGTAGCGAGAAGAGAGGTGAATTAGACGGGCGGCAGAATTAAGGATAGTTAAGTATAGAAAAAATCCACGTTGACAAGCCCAGAGAGGAAAAAAAGCTGGCTGTGACTGTGAAACCTATTTAGTCCTCTCCTGCCACTTCTCTGTCCAGACCTCAAACTTCTTGAGATCATTTTGCAACAGTATGTTATCCTCCATTGTGTGAATTAGTCTGGCCTGGATGTTTCCTCTTGAAAATTGATTCTTCTGCTTCCAGATCTTGTCCATCCCTCCCTTCTGTGTCTAAGCTCTCTGAAGTTACATAAAATGACACGGTGGGCCGGAATTGGGCCAACGGCTTTATCTGGAGACATTCCTGATAATGAGGTAGATAGAAGGACTAGGGAAAGCGATACAATAAGTTTAATAAACTAGTAATGTTGCGTTTATTGAGCAGAAAAAATGCTTGAGGGATTGAGTCCTTCTTTAAGTGGTAAAATTTCTAGACTAAAGATGGCCATGCACCTAAAATAGCCTCAGTATTCCTCTTCACTCCCCCTAAAACATGCACATTTATTTTTTTTTAATGAGGAGGGGGAGACAAGCTACTGCAATACCCTTCTAACAGCAATATATCTCTTATGGGAAAAAAAGGGTTTTGGGGTGTTTACAAGCCCATTTTCTTCTTCTCCCAAGGCCCACCATTGAATGTAGAGACTTTCATTAAATTGTTGACTGATCCTGCCATAATCAATGGGTTGGGCTGACATTTGTCTAATGCAGTGTTTTTTAAATCCCCGTCA
>JAODAL010055379.1:0-24001 GCA_025379985.1 Phyllomedusa bahiana
GTGCGGGAGCCCCCCAAAATTCTGTACAATGGCATTCAGGAAAAAACCATACACGTCCTGTACAATGGGAGCCAATTGGATTTCGCTCTCGGGGTCTGTTCACACAGCTGATTTGGACACTGCAGTTTCAAAAGGTTTTTTAAATGGGAAAAAGATCCTAAAAATAGAATGTGTGTAAAAGGGTGCAACGACCATATAGTCCAAAATGTTTGAAAATTGACTGCACACTACAATTATTTTGTTGCAAACACACACAGGAGTATTTTATTACGAAATTTACTACATCCGACGCTGCAGTTTCTGCATCTAAATTGGCGACATAACGTTTTTTTTTTCTGCGCCAAAAACATTGTCCAGAGAAGCTCGGAGCAACCTCGTCGTGTGAACTACAGCACAGTTTTATATTGGAATCAATGTAAATGAACCGGGGGCGTTTTGAAGGCTTTTTTGACTCCATTTTGAGTGCAGAAATGCGCCGAAAACTGTGTCAAAATCAGCGGTGTGACCTTGCCCCTACACGACGCCTGCGGAGCCTTCCAGTGCAGGATGACTATGAATGTGTTCCTCTTTCTTTTTTTACAGTCGTTTGAGAACGTTTCTGTGGAGGATTCTGCAGGGTCGATCCATGCCCCGAGACGAGTTTTAAAGGGTAAACTTTCCTCAGCCTGGGCAGGTGCCAGTTTTGTGTTCATTGGATAGTTGCAGCTTGTGTGGGGGGGCCCGTCTGATCAAAAAATTAAAATTCACAGGACAATGAACAGCAGGAATCCACTGTATGTAAATGGAGAACCCCCCATCACCTCCCCCTCCCCCCCCACCCACCACCCACCTCCTCCTGTTACAATACTCACTGGCCGACTAAGGGACTGGGGCTTTGGGGGGGATCATATCAGGAAAACCCCGGCAATATCTCCGACTGGACAAGATTATTCACTGCCCCCAAATGAAGCGGAGGGGTTTTTCCCGTGTGTCTGGTACCAGGCTCGGCCGTACTTGGAGCTCAGGGCGGTCATTCTGGGGAACTGCCCGCCTTTGTCTTCCCCCCGGGTTAAAAGGGTTTTTCACACACGACGAAAAAAGGCCGCGAAAAAAAAACCACGGTAATACAGCGGGTGCAAACAGGGGGGTTTTTATGACTCGGGAACAAAAAAGGTTTTGTAGTTTGGAATTTCAAATTGTCGTTTTTTTAATTTTTTTTCTGCAGATGCATTCAGAACAAAAATGTGCAGGAATTGAAATTTGCAGATTGCCAGTTATTTGGATTTTCTCTGTAGATGTGGTTATAACCAATCTCGGGAAACAATCTGTGCAGCAATTGATCTTGGAGTTTGCAGTTGGTCAGTTCTTGGAATTTTCGCTGCAGATTTGATTATAACCAATCTCTGTGCAGCAATTGTGATACAGAATTTGGATCTTCTCTGCAGATGCGGTTATGACCAATCTCATCCACATGTTTTTTTCGGGTCAAAATCGGGGGTAATTGCGCGCTGAGTGGGAATTTGAAAATTTGGTGAATTTTTTGGGTTTTTCCCTTGATCTTTTATCCAAATCCCAAAAAGTGAAAGGTTTTTATTCTTTGGTTATAACCACATCCACAGAGAAAATCCAGTCTCTTGAAAAAAAATTGTACATAAATTTCTTTGCTTATTTTGAATTTACCAATTGTCAGTTCTTTGGATTTTCTCTGCAGATGCGGTTAGAACAATTCCTGCACAGATTTTATTTATTTTTCCTGAGATTTGACGTGGGAATTTGCAAGACAGCTACTTGAATTTTTTCTGTACATAAAGGAATTGAATTTGTAAATTGTCGGCTCTTTGGATTTTCTCTGCTGATGCGGTTCTAACCAGTCAGTTCTTGCATAATGTTTTCCCTGTGATTTGCATCTGCAGAGAAAATCCAATTAATTGACAATTTGCAAATTCCAGAGTCAATTCCTCCACAATTTTTTTTTTCCTACAATTGGATTTTCTTTGTCAAAAACCGTCCGACGGAAAATCCATTCAGTGGGGACTGCTGCACGGATTTTCTATTTTAAAAAAAACTTTAAAAAGGCGACTTTTTTCCAATCCGTTGTAAAACCCACCCGAAAAAACCCGAAGCCGTGAGGACAAGCAGCGAGGATAACCAGATCTGCTAAGAAAATCCAAAGAACTGGCAATTTGCAAATTCAATTCCTTTTTACTGGTTTTTTTTTTTTCCCGAATTTTAAGAAGCGCACCTGCAGAGTAGATCCAAGTAAGTGACATTTTGCAAATTCCACAGTTAATTCCTGCTCAATTCTCACCCATCTTCCCCCCCGACACCGGATTTTCTTTGTTTATGTGGCTATAATAAATTGCAGGAAAAAAAATTTGTGTGCGAACTAAAGTGCTGATTTAGAATTTGCCAATTGTCAGTTCTTTGGATTTTTTTTCCTGAGATCGAATTTTCTTTGTGTTTGTGGTTATAACCAATCTCAGGAAAAAAAATCCAAAGAGCTTACAATTGGCAAATTTTAACTCAGCACTGCAGTTCGTGCACAATTTTTTTTCCTGCATTTTATTACAACTGTATAAACGGTTGTAATGGTGTCGGGGGAGGAGGTGGGGTGAGAATTGTGCGAGAATTAACTGGAATTTGCAAAATGTAAGTTACCTGGATCTTCTCTGCAGGTGCAGTTTTAACAAATCTCGGGGGAAAAAATCAGTACATACAGGAATTGAATTTGGAATTTGCAAATTGTCAGTTCTTTGGATTTTCTCAGAAGATGTAGCTGTAGAGGCCGTCCCCTGGGCTTTGGGTTTTGAGTCGGTTTTACAGACGGTGTTCGGATTTATAAACCGACTGTCAACCTTCTACACTGATTTAAATAGAAAATCCGTTCAGCAGTCCCCACTAAGGACCCATCCCCATTGCACGGATTTTCTGCTGGATGTTTTTTTTTACACCGCCGGCGGTCCAAAAAACTTAGAGCATGTTTATTCTTCCGCCCCATTTTGAACATGAGTGTGTGGAGGGGCTTGAATCCACAAACCGCAGACTAAAGCTGTCCCCCTGTGTGCCAAAAAAGACACAACGTGGGTTGGAAAATCCGACTGCTATATTGTCTTTGCCATGTGAACGCACCTTAAGGCTATGTTCACACGATGTACTGCAGCGTGTACAGAATGCGCCACAGTACATCGTGTGTTTCAGGAGCTCGCGCTGATCAGCACATAGTCCCGAGGCCCCATAGACATGCATTACTCGCGGAGCGTATTCGCTGCGGGTAGTTGACATGTCACTTATACGATCGTATTGTACGCGCGGGGGGACAAGGCATAATCCATAGTTCTCTGTGAGCTGTGGATTACCGTAATTATGGGACGCAGTACCCCGCGAAATGTGCCCCAAAATAAGCTCTGTGAACATACCCTAACAGTCCGTGCAGGAATTGACTGTTGAATTTGCAAATTGTCAGTTCTTTAGATTTTGTGGGCTGATGCGGTTAGAACAGACTTTGCAGGAATTGATTCTGGAATTTGCAAGTTGTCAGTTACTTGGATCTTTTCTGCAGATACGGGTATAACCAGTCAATTCTTGCACCTTTTTTCCCCTTTGATTGGTTATAAATTAAAATGCTGCTGGAGAGATCCAAAGAATTGACAATTTGCAAATTCCAGAGTCAATTCCTGCACAATTTTTTTTTCCCCGAAGATTGGTTGTAACCACATATACAAAGAGACTCCCATCTCAGGAAAAAAAAGCCAAAGAACTGACAATTGGCAACACCCGTCCCCTCGTGCCAAAACAGTCTGTGCAGGAATTGACTCTGGACTGAGCAAATTTTCAATGCTTTAGATTTTCTCGGCCGATGCGCCTGTAACAGTCTGTGCAGCAACTGATTCCGGAAATTTGCAAATTGTCAGTTCTTTGGATTTTCTTGGCCAATGCCGTTATAACCGTCTGTGCAGGAATTGACTCTGGAATTTGCAAATTGTCAGTTCTCTGGATTTTCTCTGCAGATTCCAGGTTGTGCCCCTGTGCCCTGCCTGATGATGGATGGTCATGCGGGGCTGACGGGCTCATCGTAGTTGCTTGTGACTCTGACCCTTTCTGTCTGAAATCCTTGTCAATCCTATTTAGTGTCAGGCAGCATTAAAGAACTCTCTGAGCTCAGAGTCACTTGAGCGTTGGGAGGCGGCCGCGCTCCCCGTCAGCCAGCACAGGCAGCACTTGCTCTAACGTCCCATGTTGCTTTCAGGGCCCCTGCGGGCAGAGGAGGTGGACAGCATGCTCCTCCGCATCGACGGCGGGGTCGAGTCGGCCTTATCGTACGCCAAAGCGTGGTCCAAGTACGCCAAGGATCTCCTGGCCTGGGTGGAGAAGAGGCTTAGCGTGGGTGAGTGCCTGCTCCTGCCGCATAATGAGCTTTGGGAGGAAATCTGTTGCCGGCCTCAGTAATGTGATTTCGAGATGAGCGCCTGCTCCCCTGAGCGTCCTTCATGGCTTCTCCGTCTCTTCTGTCGGAATCCGTATCACGGCGCCCTCTCTGTTTTTTCATTGCAGAAGCCGAAGCCGCCAGGAATCTGGCAAAGATGGCCGAAATGGCAAAATCCATCGTCGGCCCGCAGGTTGGTCTGTCTGTGTGAACGTCCATTCAGTTGTCATTGCTCTATGTTCCCCAACCTGTAGCTCTCCAGCTGTTGCGGAACTACAACTCCCAGCATGCCCTGACCGCCAAAGGCTGGAGAGCATAGGTCGGGCAACGCCGCTGCATGAGGTCATGGATCTGGTCAGTGCACAGACTTACATTTAGTCCTCATTCATGTTGTTTGCATTTTACCTGTCTGTATTCAAGGTGTAGCAGCCGGACCCCCACAGTTGTACTGAACTGAACTTACAGCGCTGACCAGATCTGCCATGTTGAACCCACGATCTGCTCTGCCACCCTCTTGTTATAGAGCAGGAGAAGCGAGGAGATTGATGTATAGCTTTATAGGAAAAGATTCAGCAGGACTTGTTATTTATTCCTTTAAATCTGCTCATTTTGGGCTTGGGAGTCCAGTGGGCGGTCCTACTCAGTGATTGACAGCTATCTAGAAATGGAAACTCATAGAGCAAAGTCAGCCAATCACTAATATCAACTTCTATTGGAATAGATTCAGTATAACTTGTAATATATTCATTTACACCTCTGCTCATTTTGGACTTAGGAGTCCAGTGGGCGGTCCTACAAAATGATCAACTGCTATATATATGCAGACACCTACAGGGAAGTCTGAAAATAACTTGTGAATAATCTTTATGTAAAAAGATTTAGTATAACTTGTAATTTATTTAAATCTCTGCTCACACTGGGCTTAGGAGTCCAGTGGGCGGTCCTATATAGAGATTGACAACTAGCTATATATACACACTTCCTACAAGCAAGGCTGCTTATCACCAGTATTTCGTTTTATGGGAAAAGATTCAGCAGAACATATAATATATGCCTTTAAATTTTCTGGTTCTGGGCTTAGGAGTCCAGTGGGCGGTCCTACTCAGTGACTGACAGCTATCTATAAATGCAAACCCATACAGGGCAGCCTGCCAATCACCGATTACATCACTTTATGGGGAAAGATTCAATACAACTTGCAATATATTCATATATATTTCTGCTTATTCCGGACTCAGGAGTCCAGTGGGCGGTCCTACTCAGTGATTGGCAGCTATCGCTATGTGCAAGTTGTACTGAATTCTGAGGAGTATGAGGACGTTTTCCATTTTAGTGCAGGGGGAGGTTTATAGAAGTCTTGGAAATCCCCTCTCATTTTGCACGTTCTGGATAGTTCTGCTCTGCACAGTTCTGCTTCCCCCCTTGTTGCAGCGAGTCCTTGGGTAATCTTCGCAGCCCGGCGCTCACGCGGCTCAATCTGTTCCCTTTTCTCCTTCTCAGGAGTTCATGGCGTTCCAGCCACTTTTCACATCTGCTTTCCAGAATGACATTGAATGCAGCCAGTTGTGTCTCCAGACCATCAGCGCCCTGCAGAGCAACAAGTTCATCCAGGTGAGCCGCAGGGGAGGCCATTGTGACCGTGTGATATCAGCGCAGGGGGGAAAGCTCTGGGTTTATTTTACCTAATCTGGAGGGGAACAGATGAGGACTCTAAGCTTTATTTGGCTGCATGGCGAAATAATATTTCAGTATTTAAAGAGGTGTTCTTGCCATGCTGTTTCTCTTCCTGTCCAGGCTGTGGGTGGTTCTACAGCTTCAGGCTCCCACTTCCTGTTCAGGCTGTGGGCGGTTCTACAGCTTCAGGCTCCCACTTGTTCCAGTGTGGGTGGTTTACAGCTTCAGGCTCCCAACTTCCTGCTTCAGGCTGTGGATGGTTCTACAGCTTAGGCTCCCACACTTCCCTGTTAAGGCTGTGGATGGTCTACTACACAGCTTCAGGCTCCACTTTCCGTTCAGGTGTGGCTGGTTCTACAGCTTCAGGCTCCCACTTCCTGTTCAGGCTGTGGGCGGTTCTACAGCTTCAGGCTCCCACTTCCTGTTCAGGCTGTGGGCGGTTCTAAAGCTACAGGCTCCTGCTTCCTTGTCAGACTGTGGGTGGTTCCACAGCTTCAGGTTCCCGCCTTCTGTTCAGACAGTGTGTTGTACAGCTTCAGGCTCCCTCTTCCTGTTCAGGCTGTGGGTGGTTCTACAGCTACAGGCTCCCGCCGCTTCCTGTTCAGGCTATGGGCACTTCTACTGCTCCAGGGTCCTATATGCTGTTCAGACTGGTGAAGTTTCTACCGCTACAGGCTACTGCCTCCTGGTTAGGCTGTGAGTGGTTCTACAGCTTCAGGCTCCCACTTCCTGTTCAGGCTGCGAATGGTTCTACAGCAGTGATTGGCATTTCAGCTGTGGTAATCCTATCTGAGCCTGTTAGAAGGACATTAGTGATGAAGAGGTCAGGGCAGAAGGCTATAGATTTTTCAAAGGTTAAAGTTTGTCAGTAAGAAGCCTAAACAAACTCCAGTGCTGCTGATAAGACACAGCAGGCAGTGACTTCCCCATCCTGACCACTGCTAGAGCAGACCGAGGAAGCTTGCACCAAGAGCCTTGGATTTTAACATTTACTAGATGTAGCAATGCTCACCCGACCTCCAGGGTCCCCCGGCACTCATTTGGGTCGCCTCCTGTCCATAATAGATGTGTTTCCAACACACAGAAACGAACCAGCAGCTCTCGACAAAGGTCAGGATAAACACGGAATGCATCACTTTTACATCTAGTAAGTATGAAAATCTGAGGCTCTAAGCGCACATTTTGATCAAAATGTGGGAACCTATCCACCAACAGCAAAAATGTGCACCCAGAGCCTTGGATTTTCATGTTTTCTAGATGTATCAGTGCCATGAAATAGTACATCTGTTCAGTGTTGATCTGTCTCCTGTGCTTTGCAGAGTGCTGCTTGTTTCTGCCTCTTGGCGCACATTTTGATCAAAATATGAGACCCATGTACAAAGGGCAAAATGTGCACTAAAAGCCTCATATTTTCATATGTTCTTGAGGCAGCAGTAATGCTCTATGAAATCTATATATTCTGCAGAGCTGCAGGTTCGTCTCTATGTTGCGTTACAGCCATGGCAACGCGCCTGCGCCATCTTTCACCTTTTTTGGATTTTTTTTTTGCATAGAGCAGTAGTAATATGTCGTCTTTGTCCGATACATTGTTTTATACAAGTCCTATAACCTCCTTACTTTGACTTCAGCCCCTTCAAGCCCGAAGATCTGAGCTCGACCGACAAAGGAAGGAAATGAAGGATCTTTGGCAGCGAGAACAGAAGAAAATGGTTGGTACAGACGTTGTGGTCACATTCCGCCCGCGCTCCTCCTCTCTTGGATTTTCTCACTCTTTCTGCCTCTGTAGCTACAATCGCTTATTATGTATTTGTGGCTGCGGTACAGTCCGTGCAGAACCTGGGACCGGCTGAGTGCAGGGGACTTTCTACCAAAATATAACACAATCGGCCATTGTCCCGGCAGCGCGGCTCCCGCCCGTGGTTACAGTCCTCGATGCTCCGCGGCTTTTCCTTTCTGCAGCGTCGCCTCGAGGAGCCGCATCCCTCTCCTCACACTGCAATTACTTTTATAGACCTTCTGCATTATAAGTACTTTCCCGAAGTATTACCCAGAGTGCTCAGCTATTCCCTTACTATGTACAAGCAACAGAATACAGAAAGCCAGGCTCCTGTCCCCCGCCCTCCTCCCCTCTCCCTCTGTCCAGGCTCTCCTGTCCCCGCTCCCCCCTCCCTATGTTCCAGGCTCTCTGTCCCCGACCCACCTACCCTCTGTCGGCTCCTCTGTCCCCCGCCACCCCTCCCTCAGTCCAGGCTCTCTGTCCCCCCGCCCCCCCTCCCTTCTGTACAGGCTCCTTCACCCAGCCCCCTTCCCTCTGTCCAGGCTCCTCTGTCCCTCGCTCCCCCTCCCTCTGTCCAGGCTCCTGTCCCCCGCCCCCCACTCCCTCTGTCCAGGCTCTCTGTCCCCCGCCCCCCTCCCTCTGTCCAGGCTCCTGTCCCCCGCCCCTCCTCCCTCTCCCTCTGTCCAGGCTCCTGTCCCCCGCTCCCCCTCCCTCTGTCCAGGCTCCTCTGTCCCCCGCCCCCCCTCCCTCTGTCCAGGCTCCTCTGTCCCTCGGCATCCCCCTTCCCTCTGTCCAGGCTCCTGTCCCCCGCTCCCCCTCCCTCTGTCCCGGCTCCCCTGTCCCCCGCTCCCCCTCCCTCTGTCCAGGCTCCTGTCCCCCCCCCCCCTCCTCTTCCCCCTCCTCTGTCCCCGCCCCCCCCCCCCTCTGTCCAGGCTCCTCTGTTCCCCCCCCCCCCCTCCCTCTGTCCAGGCTCCTCTGTTCCCCGCCCCCCCCCCCCCCCCTGTCCAGGCTCCCTTCCCCCGCCCCCCCCCCCCCCTTTTCCAGGGTCCCTGTCCCCCGCCCCCCTCCCCCTGTCCGGGTCCCCTTCCCCCCCCCCCCTCCCCTGTCCAGGCTCCTGCCCCCCCCCCTCCCTCGCCAGTCCTGTCCCCCGCCCCCCCCCTCTGTCCCGGCTCCCGTCCCCCGGGCCCCCCTCCCTTGTTCCAGCTCCTGTCCCCCGCCCCCCCTCCCTCTGTCCAGGCTCTCCTGTCCCCCGCTCCCCCTCCCTCTGTCCAGGCTCCTCTGTCCCCCGCTCCCCCTCCCTCTGTCCAGGCTCCTCTGTCCCCCCCCCCCCCCTCTGTCCAGCTCCTCTGTCCCCCCCCCCTCCCCTGTCCAGGACCTCTGTCCCCCCCCTCCCCCCCCTCTTCCAGGCTCCTCGTCCCCCCCCCCCTCCCTCTTCCCCGGCTCCTCTGGGCCCCGCCCTCCCCCCCCCTCTATCCAGGCTCCTCTGTCCTCCCGCCCCCCTCCCTCTGTCCAGGCTCCTCTGTCCCCCCGCCCCTCCCCCCCCCCCTCCCCCTTTTCCCGGTCCTCTGTCCCCCACCCCCTCCCTCTGTCCAGGCTCCTCTGTCCCCCGCCCCCCCTCCCTCTGTCCAGGCTCCTCTGTCCCCCGCCCCCCCTCCCTCTGTCCAGGCTCCTCTGCGTCCCCCCCCTCCCCTCCCTCTGTCCAGGCTCCTCTGCGTCCCCCCCCTCCCTCTGTCCAGGCTCCTCTTGCCCCCCCTTGTCCAGGCTCCTCTGTCCCCCCCCCCCCCTCTGCCCAGGCTCCCTGTCCCCCTCCCTCTTCCAGGGTCCTTCCGTCCCCCCCCTCCCTCTGTCCCGGCTCCTCTGCCCCCCGCCCCCCCCCCCTCTATCCAGCCCCCTCTGTCCCCCCCCCCCCCCCCTCTATCCAGCCCCCTTCCCCCCCCCCCCTTATTGTCTTGTGCCTTCGTCCATTCCCTTTCGCTCCTTTCTGTCCCCCTCTGGTTTCTGGGCCCCAGGCTCCCGCCCCCCCCTTTCCCCCTTGTGGTCCTTGGTTCCCCCTGCCGGCCTTGGTCCTCATGTAGGTGTCCCCCCCCCTCTTCCCCCTTTTGATTTTCTAGGGCCAACTTAGGGTAAAGCTCCTTTTTGCGGGCGCTGTAGGGGTTATGGCTACTGCGTGGGACTGTGGGGTGATGCTCTGTGGGAGGCCCTGCTGTGGTGACTGTGGGGTGATGCTCTGCGGGGGTCCCTGCTGTGGTGACTGTGGGGTGATGCTCTGCGGGTCCCTGCGGGCGATGTAGGGTGATGCTCGGGCGGGGCGCTGTAGGGTGATGCTCTGCGGGGGCGACTGTAGGGTGATGCTCTGCGGGGGCGACTGGAGGGTGATGCTCTGCGGGGGGGACTGGTGGGGGAAGCTCTGCGGGGGCGACGGGGGGGGGAGGCTCTGCGGGGGCGAGTGGGGGGTCCCTCTGCGGGGGCGACTTTTGGGTGATGCTCTTGCGGGGCGACTGTGGGGTGATGCTCTGCGCTGGGGACTGTGGGTGATGCTCTGCGGGGGGACTGTGGGGTGATGCTCTGCGGGGGCGACTGTGGGGTGATGCTCTGCGGCTCTCCTGCAGCCTGTCTCACCCTTGTGTTGATGTTTCTTTGTAGCAAGAGCTGGAGACGGCCCTGAGGAAGGCGCGGTCACTGAGCGTCCAGCGGCAGGAGGAGCACGAGAAAGCGAAATGCAGCACCGTCCGCGCCGAGGAGGAGCAGCTGAGCCTCTCCGGGGGCCTCACCAAGGAGGGCAGCAAACAGGTGGAGAAGAGGCGGCGCCTGGAGGAGGAAGCCTTACAGAAGGTACGAGGTGTCCCCCGAACCCGCAGGAGCCGGGACTGAGACGCCATTTACTGACCTCAGAGAAAACGGAGCCGAATGCATGAACGGCCGCCAGCCCCCTCCCGGTCACAGCGGAGCCGAATGGATGAACGGCCGCCAGCCCCCTCCCGGTCACAGCGGAGCCGAATGCATGAAAGGCCGCCAGCCCCCCCCCCCGTCACAGCGGAGCCGAATGCATGAACGGCCGCCAGCCCCCTCCCGGTCACAGCGGAGCCGAATGCATGAACGGCCGCCGTCCCCCTCCCGGTCACAGCGGAGCCGAATGCATGAACGGCCGCCTGCCCCCTCCCGGTCACAGCGGAGCCGAATGCATGAACGGCCGCCAGCCCCCTCCCGGTCACAGAGGAGCAGACTGCATGAACGGCCGCCGGCCCCCCCCCGGGTCACAGAGGACCCAAAAGATGAACGCCGCCAGCCCCCTCCGGTCACAGAGGAGCCGAATGCATGAACGGCCGCCAGCCCCTCCGGTCACAGCGGACCCGAATGCATGAACGCCCGCCGCCCCCTCCCGGTCACAGGGGAGCCGACTGTATGAACGGCCGCCGGCCCCCCTCCCGGTCACAGCGGAGCCGAATCATGAAACGGCCGCCAGCCCCCTCCCGTCACAGCGGAGCCAAATTTGTATGAACGGCCGCCGGCCCCTCCCGGCCCACAGCGGAGCCGAATGCATGAACGGCCGCCAGCCCCCCCGGTCACAGCGGAAGCCAATGCTGGAACGGCCGCCAGCCCCCTCCCGTCACAGCGAGCCGAATGAAATGAACGGCCGCCGCCCCCTCCCGTCACAGGTAGCCAATGCATGAACGGGCCGCCGCCCCCTCCCGGTCACAGAGGAGCCGAATGCAAGAACGGCCGCCGGCCCCCTCCCGTCACAGAGGAGCCGAATGATGAACGGCCGCCAGCCCCCTCCGTCACAGAGGACCCCGAATGCATGAACGCCGCCAGCCCCCTCCCGGTCACAGCGGAGCCGAATCATGAACGGCCGCCGGCCCCCTCCCGGTCACAGCGGAGCCGACTGTATGAACGGCCGCCGGCCCCCTCCCGGTCACAGCGGACCCCGAATGCATGAAGGGCCCCCCAGCCCCCCCCCGGGTCACAGCGAGCCGAATGCATGAACGGCCGCCCGCCCCCTCCCGGTCACAGCGGAGCCGAATGCATGAACGGCCGCCAGCCCCCTCCCGGTCACAGCGGAGCCGAATGCATGAACGGCCGCCGGCCCCCTCCCGGTCACAGCGGAGCCGAATGCGTGAACGGCCGCCAGCCCCCCTCCCGGTCACAGCGGAGCCGAATGCATGAACGGCCGCCAGCCCCCTCCCGGTCACAGCGGAGCCGAATGCGTGAACGGCCGCCAGCCCCCTCCCGGTCACAGCGGAGCCGAATGCATGAACGGCCGCCAGCCCCCTCCCGGTCACAGCGGAGCCGAAGCGTGAAGGGGCCGCCAGCCCCCCCCTCACAGGGAGCCGAATGCTAAGGGGCCGCAGCCCCCCCCCGCACACGACCGAATGCTGAACGGGCCAGCCCCCCCCCCTGGTCCGGGGAGCCGAAGTTTGAACGGGCTCCCAGTCCCCCTCCCGGGCCCACAGGGGACCGAATGCGTGAACGGCCGCCAGCCCCCCTCCAGGTCACAGCGGAGCCAATGCGTGAACGCCGCCACCCCCCCCCGGTCACGCGAGCCAAAAGCTGAACCCGCCAGCCCCCCCCGGGGTCACAGCGGAGCCGAATGCATGAAGGGCCGCCAGCCCCCCCGGGGTCACAGCGGGGGAAATTATGAACCCCCAGCCCCCCCTCCCGGTCACAGCAGACCCGGACATCCCGCAATCTGACGAGTCTCATTCACTTTCAGGCTGAAGAGGCTAAAGAACATTACAAGTCTTGTGGGGGAGGGAAAGAAGAGAATCACGGAAAATGTGAAGACGAATCCGACGCAATCCGAGAGCTCATCTACCAATGTGACCTCACCCTGAAAGCGGTAAGTGCCGGAGACCCCGGGGTGCTCTGACCGTGAGGGGGGGGGAGGTTATGGGACTGTCCAATGCTATCCACAAACAGCTGCAAGTAGAGAACATTCTGTTTTGTGCTTAAAGGGGCACTCCTACCATAGACTGATAGTATAGCAATACTATATGCCATCAAAATCTGATGGGTCCCAGAGGTGGGACCCGCACCTATCACAGGAACGGGGCCAGAAACGGATCTGCTCAGAACAGAGAGACGGTGGCGGCTGGGCCGGTTCTCCATTCTGTTCTATGGAAGTTCCCAGTACAGGGGAGCGCTGTGTTCTCCACTCTCCTCTATGGGAGTTCCCAGTACAGGGGAGCACTGTGTTCTCCATTCTCCTCTATGGGAGTTCCCAGTACAAAGGGGGGCGCTGTGTTCTCCATTCCCTCTATGGGAGTTCCCAGTACAGGGGCGCTGTGTTTTTTCATTCTGTCTAAGGGAGTTTTCCCAGTACAGGGGAGCGCTGTGTTCTCCATTCTGTTCTATGGGAGTTCCCAGTACAGGGGGGCGCTGTGTTCTTCATTTTCCTCTATGGTAGTTCCCAGTACAGGTGAGCAGTGTGTTCTCTCTATTCTGTTCTGTGGGAGTTCCCAGTACAGGGGAGCGCTGTGCTCTCCATTCTGTCCTAGGGAGTTCCCAGTACAGGGGAGCGCTGTGTTCTCTCCATTCTGTTCTATGGGAGTTCCCAGTACAGGGGAGAGCTGTGTTCTCCATTCTGTTCTATGGGAGTTCCCAGTACAGGGGAGCGCTGTGTTCTCCATTCTGTTCTATGGGAGTTACCAGAACACGGGAGCGCTGTTTTCTTCCTTCTGTTCTATGGGAGTTCCCAGTACAGGGGAGCGCTGTGTTCTCCATTCTGTTCTATGAGAGTTTCCAGTACAGGGGAGCGCTGTGTTCTCCATTCTGTTCTATGAGAGTTTCCAGTACAGGGGAGCGCTGTGTTCTCCATTCTGTTCCATGAAAATTCCCAGTACAGAAGAGCGCTGTGTCCGCCCTTCTCTTCTTTGGTAGTTTCTAGTACAGGGGAGCACTGTGTTCTCCATTCTCCTCTATGGGAGTTCCCGGTACAGGGGAGCGCTGTGTTCTCCATTCTCTCTATGGGAGTTCCCAGTACAGGGGAGCGCTGTGTTCTCCATTCTCCTCTCTGGGAGTTCCCGGTACAGGGGAGCGCTGTGTTCTTCATTCTCCTCTATGGGAGTTCCCGGTACAGGGGAGCGCTGTGCTATCCATTCTGTTCTATGGGAGTTCCCGGTACAGGGGAGCGCTGTGTTCTCCATTCTGTTCTATGGGAGTTCCCAGTACAGGGGAGCGCTGTGTTCTATCCATTCTGTTCTATGGGAGTTTCCAGTACAGGGAGTGCTGGGTTCGGCCATACTCAGAACTCCCATAGAACTGAATGGATAGTTATGCCCATGAGTGACCGCCTCTCCGTTGTGAGCTGAGGCCCATTCCTGAGATAGGACATTGGCATATCCACCATCAATGTCTGTGCAGATCCTGAGCTTCCTGTCATCATTGTAGGTTATTAATGAGGTTCTCCATTTTGAACAATCCTGTCTCTGATCATTGGAGCCACATCACACACCAGGTGCAGGGGATCAGGTCGTCTCCTTGATTAACCTTTTGTAGCCTGGGAACCACGGGATTAATACTAGGTTACCTTGCAGGACTTCGTCAAGGAAAAATGGCGTTACCAAGTTCTGCATTTTTGCCCCAAAAATACAACTTCTTCCACATAAAACATAAGTCCTCACACAACTGCGGCATTGAAGAAATCAAAAAAGTGAAACGCAGGGAGGCAGGTGCTGCTGGAAGGGCTGAAGATCGTAAATTAAGCAATTTTCAAAAATTAAAAAAATATGTATGCTTTACCTAATCTAGAGCTTTTCTCCACCTTGAACTTTGTCTGGTCTCCTTGGTTACCGACCACCACAGTGTGCTTTTTATTGGTGGCCGGTGATGCAGCGTTACCTCACGTTTTCGCACCGGCCCTGCTACTCTTTGCTTCAAATATTGCATAGTACAGGCAGTGGCGCAGTGGTGACGTCAGCGCACCACTTGCCTGTACATGCCCATTCCTGATACTGCTTTCAAGCGTTCACGGAGCACAGTGGTGGTCGGTAACCAAGGAGACAAGAGAGCAAGTTAAAGGTGCAGAAAATGCCTGTATTAGGTAAAGAATAATTTTTTTTTAATAACATGCATTTTGAAAGTTGCTTACTTTACAGTAATTGGCTCTTCCAGCAGCACTTGCTGTGATGGGAATACCCTTTAAGCCTTGTAGGTTGTGAGATACGGCCGCCATCCTTTTTGGAAGGGATGAGGCAAGCACGTTCCAGAGAAAGGTGTGGACCTGCACCTATCGGACTTTGATGGGCTGTGCTATCGATAAACCACGAAAGTCTGTGGTGGGAGCCCCCCTGTCAGAGATCACAGAGGATCAGGTGGGATCATGTGCCCAATTGTTTTGCCTTGAGTTGTTTTAGTTGTTGCGTCAAGACTCTTTGCATCTACTGAGCCTTTCACGTTGACCAGAGGAGCAGGAGCGCTGAGCAGATGGTGTTAACCGGATAACCTGAAAAAAAAATGTGGCTGCGCGTCTCAAAACTGCTTTTCCCTGTCTTTGATTCTTGCTTTGTTATTCGCCGGGCCCGGTAGCGGGGACCGGCTTCTCCGGGAAACTTCTCATTCCCCAATAATAAGACCAGGCCAAGTCTTCTGCTTCATTATCCGGGCGACCTTCAGATCTCCTTGTGTGGGAAATGGAGACCTGCTTTGGTGTAAAGATGATTCCCGTCATCCTGACTCGGAATAAAGAGTCCTCCTTTGCTTTTGACTCGGGCCCGGCAGTATAGAGCCTCTTCACTGCTGGTCTTTTGGTGCATTGTCCCAGGCTTTCCTTCCATAGTGAAGGGCTTGTACGACAAATCTCTCCTGTGTGCGCCGGGGCTGTGACTGCTGAACCCGGGCGCCTCTCTTGTAAGAAGTTAATTATTTCGCTCAATGAGTCTTTTATCACCGGGTCGACAATCTTTTAATCCTCGAGTGCCTTTCCCAGAAAATGGAAGTGCTTGAAAGTTTAGAGGATCTGGGCAGAGCACGGGTTGGGTGTAGGAAGGCCGACCCGGGTGCTGTGCCAATGATAAGAATGCAGCGTAGTGTGGAAAGACCCGGTAATAGAGCGTGCCCAGTGATGGTTCTAGTGGATCGGTGCCACCTCTAGAGGAGGTATAGAGCGTGCCCAGTGATGGTTCAGGTGGATCAGCGCCATCTCTAGAGGAGGTATAGAGCGTGCCCAGTGATGGTTCAGGTGGATCAGCGCCATCTCTAGAGGAGGTATAGAGTGTGCCCAGTGATGGTTCAGGTGGATCAGCGCCATCTCTAGAGGAGGTATAGAGCGTGCCCAGTGATGGTTCTAGTGGATCGGTGCCATCTCTAGAGGAGGTATAGAGCGTGCCCAGTGATGGTTCTGGTGGATCGGTGCCATCTCTAGAGGAGGTATAGAGCGTGCCCAGTGATGGTTCTAGTGGATCAGCGCCATCTCTAGAGGAGATATAGAGCGTGCCCAGTGATAGTTCTAGTGGATTAGTGCCATCTCTAGAGGAGGTATAGAGCGTGCCCAGTGATGGTTCTGGTGGATTGGTGCCACCTCTAGAGGAGGTATAGAGCGTGCCCATGATGGTTCTGGTGGATCAGTGCCACCTCTAGAGGAGATATAGAGCGTGCCCAGTGATAGTTATAGTGGATCAGCGCCATCTCTAGAGGAGCTATAGAGCGTGCCCAGTGATGGTTCTAGTGGATCAGCGCCATCTCTAGAGGGGGTATAGAGCGTGCCCAGTGATGGTTCTAGTGGATCGGTGCCATCTCTAGAGGAGGTATAGAGCGTGCCCAGTGATAGTTATAGTGGATCAGCGCCATCTCTAGAGGAGCTATAGAGCGTGCCCAGTGATGGTTCTGGTGGATCGGTGCCACCTCTAGAGGAGGTATAGAGAGTGCCCAGTGATGGTTCTAGTGGATCGGTGCCATCTCTAGAGGAGGTATAGAGTGTGCCCAGTGATGGTTCTAGTGGATCGGTGCCATCTCTAGAGGAGCTATAGAGCGTGCCCAGTGATGGTTCTAGTGGATCAGCGCCATCTCTAGAGGAGCTATAGAGCGTGCCCAGTGATGGTTCTGGGGATAAGCGCCATCTCTAGAGGAGCTATAGAGCGTGCCGTGATGGTTCTAGTGGATCGGTGCCACCTCTAGAGGAGGTATAGAGCGTGCCCAGTGATGGTTCTGGTGGATCGGTGCCATCTCTAGAGGAGGTATAGAGCGTGCCCAGTGATAGTTATAGTGGATCAGCGCCATCTCTAGAGGAGGTATAGAGCGTGCCCAGTGATGGTTCTGGTTGATCAGCGCCATCTCTAGAGGAGGTATAGAGCGTGCCCAGTGATGGTTCTGGTGGATCAGCGCCATCTCTAGAGGAGGTATAGAGCGTGCCCAGTGATGGTTCTAGTGGATCAGCGCCATCTCTAGAGGAGCTATAGAGCGTGCCCAGAGATGGTTCTGGTGGATCAGCGCCATCTATAGAGGAGGTATAGAGGGTGCCCAGTGATGGTTCTGGTGGATCAGCGCCATCTCTAGAGGAGGTATAGAGCGTGCCCAGTGATGGTTCTAGTGGATCAGCGCCATCTCTAGAGGAGGTATAGAGCGTGCCCAGTGATGGTTCTGGTGGATCGGTGCCATCTCTAGAGGAGGTATAGAGCGTGCCCAGTGATGGTTCTGGTGGATCAGCGCCATCTCTAGAGGAGGTATAGAGCGTGCCCAGTGATAGTTATAGTGGATCAGCGCCATCTCTAGAGGAGGTATAGAGCGTGCCCAGTGATGGTTCTGGTGGATCAGCGCCATCTCTAGAGGAGATATAGAGCGTGCCCAGTGATGGTTCTGGTGGATCAGCGCCATCTCTAGAGGAGATATAGAGCGTGCCCAGTGATGGTGTCATGGATCGGCGCCATTTCCGTGGCCTCATCCATTGAGTGAATGTGCCTGCACAGCGTTGTAATAGTATTGCTTAGCACCGGGTGGGTTTAAAGGGGTTGCCCACCAAAATCAAGCCAGTATCTGTAAATTAAATGCCCCCTTTACTCTCCTCCTCCGGTCTCCTGGTTACTTTCCTGAGCTTTCAAACGGGGACGTCAGCACTGCAGCCGCCGATTGGCTCGAGTGGTCACGTGTCTCTACTTACATCACCGAGCTGTTCACATCTAGTAAAGCAGGTAGAGGCACATGACCGCTGCGACCAATTTAGAACCACCCAGAGCCTGGACAGGACGTGGGAGCCTGAAGCTGTAGAACCACCCACAGCCTGGACAGGACGTGGGAGCCTGAAGCTGTAGAACCACCCACAGCCTGGACAGGACGTGGGAGCCTGAAGCTGTAGAACCACCCACAGCCTGGACAGGACGTGGGAGCCTGAAGCTGTAGAACCACCCACAGCCTGAACAGGAAGTGGGAGCCTGAAGCTGTAGACCTTCCTCAGCCTGAACAGGAAGTGTGAGCCTGAAGCTGTAGAACTTTCACAACCTGAACAGGAAGTGGGAACCTGAAGCTGTAGAACCACCCACAGCCTGGACAGGAAGTGAGAGCCTGAAACTATAGAACGACCCACAGCCTGAACAGGAAGTGGGAGCCTGAAGCTGTAGAACCACCCGCAGCCTGAGCAGGAAGTGGGAGCCTGAAGCTGTAGAACCACCCACAGCCTGAGCAGGCAGTGGGAGCCTGAAGCTGTAGAACCACCCACAGCCTGAGCAGGCAGTGGAAGTCTGAAGCTGCATGTGACTGTGAAACGGCATAGTGAGAAAACCCATTTAAGAACAGTAGTAGTCCTGACCCTTTTGTCTTTTTGGGAGGTTTTTCACTGTTTTGCGTCTATACTTGGACCTGTAGCTTTAATACGTTGCACTGTAGAGTCCGTACATGTGATGAGCCCCAGTGTTGTGCTTTATGGCTTCTGGTCATTTGTGCAGTGAAAACCTTCCTAAATCCCGTGGTCTCGTCTGCAGGCGACCGTGAACCTGTTCCAGATGCAGCACGCCCAGGTGGTATCGCTGCCCGTCAACTGCCAGACCCTGTGCGAGAGCGCCAAGCGCTACGAGCCCGGCCAGCAGTACTCGGAGTTTGTGAAGAACCTGCCCAGAGAGGACCTTGGAGTGGGCTCCTGCGAGGCTCCACACAGACAGATTGGCCGGTGAGTGGGCGACGCTGGAGGGCCCCTGGGTGGCGCTTGTGCTTTGGACTGGTTTCCTTTTTGGATGATAATTCTTTTATTGTCTTATTTTTAGGCTCTTGTCAAAGGGAGAAGAGAACAATACGAGGGCGTCGCACGGGAACCTGTCCCAAGGCTCTGCCGAGTACCCGGCTCAGTCCCCCGAAGACCTGGGCAGCCCCCTCTACAGCCGCTCTCAGAAGGTCGGGCAGAAGAGGTCCAGCAGCAGCACCGACATCCAGGGTAGGCCGGGCAGGAGGCGCGGGGGGGTAGGCTGTGCGGGAGGCGCGGGGGGTCCGCTCACAGCTGGGATCCTGCGCCTGTGACCTCATTGCTCCTTTCATCTCTCTATAGCGATACGGGGTCCGCCATTCAGGTCGTGGTCTACAGGGAACCAGAGCGGGGGCATGTGCAGCGACTCCGAGAGCGCGGGGGGCAGCAGCGAGTCTCGCTCTATGGACTCCCCATCGGCCAGTCCAGGTAGGTTTCAGGATAAGTGGTGTCTTAAAGGGTGTTCCCACCATAGACTGTGATGGCGGCTCCCACCTTTGTTACCTGCACCCATCTCAGGAGCGGACCCCCGAAAATGTCATCTCCAAATGGAGATCCGGTCAGGCTTGCACATAACTCTCCATTCTGTTCTATGGGAGTTCCTAGTTCAGGGGAGCGCTGTGTTCTCCATTCTCCTCTATGGGAGTTCCCAGTACAGGGGAGCGCTGTGTTCTCTCCATTCTCCTCTATGGGAGTTCCCAGTACAGGGGAGCGCTGTGTTCTTCATTCTGTTCTATGGGAGTTCCCGGTACAGGGGAGCGCTGTGTTCTCTATTCTGTTCTATGGGAGTTCCCAGTACAGGGAAGCACTGTGTTCTCCATTCTGTTCTATGGGAGTTCCCAGTACAGGGGAGTGCTGTGTTCTCCATTCTGTTCTATGGGAGTTCCCAGTACAGGGGAGCGCTGTGTTCTCCATTCTGTTCTATGGGAGTTTCCGGTACAAGGGAGCGCTGTGTTTGGCCATACTTGGAACTCCCATAGAACAGAATGGAGAATTGTGCGCATGCGTGACCGGGTCTCCATTCTGAGCCTCCACTTTTGGGGGCGTGTTCCCATTCTAGGTGCAGGGCCCTTTCTTTTCCCATCGATACACCATCAAAGTCTATGGTGGGACCATCCCATTTAATGCCTCTATACAGATAGATCCTTGATCTAAGATATTATTGTAATTCAGGAGACTTCAAGAGACGCCTTCCCCGCACTCCCTCCACAGGAACGATGTCCTCGGCCGACGATCTGGATGAGCGAGAGCCGCCGTCTCCGTCAGATAACGGTAATGATGCCGCCATTGCTCTGGAATAAATGTGTGTAAAGATGGCGGCTGCCGGGGCCATGTTACTTGGTATATTTATAGCTTATCTATTTAGTTTATTCATTTCTACATCGCCGTTATATACCGCAGCGCTGTATAGAGACGGTCATCACTCACGCTGCTGTTGTGCTAACCGCTGAGCCACCCTGCTGCCCTGTAGTCACCGCTGAGCCACAATGCTGCCCTGTAGTCACCGCTGAGCCACCCTGCTGCCCTGTAGTCACCGCTGAGCCACTTTGCTGCCCTGTAGTCACCACTGAGCCACTTTGCTGCCCTGTAGTCACCACTGAGCCACTTTGCTGCCCTGTAGTCACCGCTGAGCCACCCGCTGCCCTGTAGTCACCCTGAGCCCCCGCTGCCCTGTAGTCACCGCTGAGCCACCCTGCTGCCCTGTAGTCACCGCTGAGCCACCCTGCTGCCCTGTAGTCACCACTGAGCCACCCTGCTGCCCTGTAGTCACCACTGAGCCACCCTGCTGCCCTGTAGCCACCGCTGAGCCACTTTGCTGCCCTGTAGCCACCACTGAGCCACCCTGCTGCCCTGTAGTCACCGCTGAGCCACCCTGCTGCCCTGTAGTCACCGCTGAGCCACCCTGCTGCCCTGTAGTCACCCTGCTGCCCTGTAGTCACCCTGCTGCCCTGTAGTCACCCTGCTGCCCTGTAGTCACCCTGCTGCCCTGTAGTCACCCTGCTGCCCTGTAGTCACCGCTGAGCCACCCTGCTGCCCTGTAGTCACCGCTGAGCCACCTGCTGCCCTGTAGCCACCGCTGAGCCACCCTGCTGCCCTGTAGTCACCGCTGAGCCACCCTGATGCCGTACCACCACTGAGCCACCCTGTAGTCACCGCTGAGCCACCCTGCTGCCCTGTAGTCACCGCTGAGCACCCTGCTGCCCTGTAGTCACCGCTGGCCACCCTGCTGCCCTGTAGTCACCGCTGAGCCACCTGCTGCCCTGTAGTCCACCGCTGAGCCACCCTGCTGCCCTGTAGTCACCGCTGAGCCACCTGCTGCCCTGTAGTCACCAGCTACATTTGCTGCCCTGTAGTCACCGCTGAGCCACTTTGTGTCCTGTAGTCACCGCTGAGCCACTTTGTGTCCTGTAGTCACCGCTGAGCCACTTTGCTGCCCTGTAGCCACCGCTGAGCCACCCTGCTGCCCTGTAGACACCGCTGAGCCACCCTGCTGCCCTGTAGTCACCGCTGAGCCACCCTGCTGCCCTGTAGTCACCGCTGAGCCACCCTGCTGCCCTGTAGTCACCGCTGAGCCACCCTGCTGCCCTGTAGTCACCGCTGAGCCACCCTGCTGCCCTGTAGTCACCGCTGAGCCACTTTGCTGCCCTGTAGTCACCACTGAGCCACTTTGCTGCCCTGTAGTCAACGCTGAGCCACTTTGCTGCCCTGTAGCCACCACTGAGCCACCCTGCTGCCCTGTAGCCACCACTGAGCCACCCTGCTGCCCTGTAGCCACCACTGAGCCACCCTGCTGCCCTGTAGCCACCACTGAGCCACCCTGTAGTCACCGCTGAGCCACCCTGCTGCCCTGTAGTCACCGCTGAGCCACCCTGCTGCCCTGTAGTCACCCCTGAGCCACCCTGCTGCCCTGTAGTCACCGCTGAGCCACCCTGCTGCCCTGTAGCCACCGCTGAGCCACCCTGCTGCCCTGTAGCCACCGCTGAGCCACCCTGCTGCCCTGTAGCCACCGCTGAGCCACCCTGCTGCCCTGTAGCCACCGCTGAGCCACTTTGCTGCCCTGTAGCCACCGCTGAGCCACTTTGCTGCCCTGTAGCCACCGCTGAGCCACCCTGCTGCCCTGTAGCCACCGCTGAGCCACCCTGCTGCCCTGTAGCACCGCTGAGCCACCTGCTGCCTGTAGCCACCGCTGAGCCACCCTGCTGCCCTGTAGCCACCGCTGAGCCACCCTGCTGCCCTGTAGCCACCGCTGAGCCACTTTGCTGCCCTGTAGCCACCGCTGAGCCACTTTGCTGCCCTGTAGCCACCGCTGAGCCACTTTGCTGCCCTGTAGCCACCGCTGAGCCACCGTGCTGCCCTGTAGTCACTACCCTGCTAATGATCTTTTATGTAAAGTACTTTGTCATTAGGGGTTTAGTTCATCATAAAATATATTCTTGACCCATGATGCATCAGGGTAGAATCCATTGTACATACTTCTGAGCTGCTTCACAGTAACTTTTTAGGATGTTTGCGCTCTTTACTGTTGTATATACTGCACTCATTACAATCTCTCTGCTCTCCTCTTTTTAGGCCTGAATGACCTTGTTGCAGAGATTGCCAATTCCCCAGGACCCTTCCGGAATACCATAATGTCCAAAGCGGCTCAGACCCACAAGCTGCGAAAGCTGCGAGCCCCCTCCAAGTGCCGTGAGTGCGACAGCCTGGTGGTGTTTCACGGGGCCGAGTGTGAGGAGGTAAGCCGGGCCGGTTTTTCGGGTTGTGGCACAAGTGGGACGTCGCCTCTGTTGTGCCCTTTCTATGGCTTTGCTGCACTTCCCGTCCCACCCAGGACTTATTTTAAGTCAATGATTGCACAATGGTCCTTATTGGCCTCTGCATAATGGGACGACAGCTCATTTCAAGTGTCTCTTTCTTGCAGTGCTCGCTGGCCTGCCATAAGAAGTGCCTGGAAACACTGGCCATTCAGTGCGGACACAAAAAGCTTCATGGAAGACTTCACCTCTTTGGAGTAGAGTTCACCCAGGCCGCTAAGAACAGTCCTGATGGCATTCCATTCATTATCAAGAAGTGCACCTCCGAAATCGAGAGCAGAGCACTGTCCATAAAGGTAAGGGCTTGTGGGGAAGGACCCCCAGGGCCGCGAATCCGCTGCTCGGCCAAACAGACACCAAATAGCAACGGGTCAGCAAGTCCTGCAGAGAGCAGAGTCGTGCACAGATGCCAAGCTGCAGGCGCCCGGCAGGAAAAAAACAAAATGAGCGCCCCATTCATGCTCCATGGACAGCGCTGAGCGACCACAGTGACTTGGATCTGCAGTTATAATGCGCTCCATTGGGTTATGTGTGATAAGATGATTAGGGCGGTCTTCTGGGTTATTATTCCAATCAAATATGATGGAATCTGTGCCGGAAGCTCCAAACAGATGTGAATAACGACTTACTGAGGAGGTCCTGTATAATGAGAGTAGGCTATTGGTAATACAACGCTCCCTCCAGACAATGTCCCCGGGATACAATGTTTCCAGCAGACAATGTCCCCGGGATACAATGGTTCCAGCTGACATGTCCCCGGGATACAATGTTTCCAGCAGACAATGTCCCCGGGATACAATGTTTCCAGCAGACAATGTCCTCGGGATACAATGTTTCCAGCAGACAATGTCCTCGGGATACAAGGTTTCCAGCAGACAATGTCCTCGGGATACAAGGTTTCCAGCAGACAATGTCCTCGGGATACAATGTTTCCACAGACATGTCCGAACAAGTTTCCAGAAGACAATGTCCTACGGAGTACAAGGTTTCCAGCAGACAATGTCCTCGGGATACAAGGTTCTCAGCAGACAATGTCCTCGGGATACAGTGTTTCCAGCAGACAATGTCCTCAGGATACAGGTTTCCAGCAGACAATGTCCCAGGATACAATGTTTCCAGCAGACAGTCCTCGGGAACAAGTTTTCCAGCAGACAATGCCCCCGGGTCAAAGGGTT